>CAIGQQ010033541.1:179686-217844 GCA_903798035.1 Danio albolineatus | reverse complement strand
TTATTATTATTATTATTATTATTATTATTATTATTATTATTATTATTTTAATTAGTGATAATTTTTAGTTTTAGTTTAAAAACACAAACATTAAAACGTGTTTCTACAAGCCGTCAGGTGTCCATTTTTTATTTTGGGTTAAATATAGATTTTTATACATATAAAAATGATATAGCATAAATACAACTACGTACATGTTATAAAACTTATTATCCATTGAATTAAATTAGAACGTTTTAAAAGGGGCTAAACAATATATTGTTTAAGCATCGATATCGCAATGTGTGCATCCGCAATGGTCACATAGCAGGATTTGATTGTTTATTAAATATGAAAACAAAGATATTATTAAATATTATCATTTTTAAATTGTTTATACAATGATGAGCATGTCATTTTATGTTTGATTGCTCAATTTTTGTACCTGATTACTGTTAGACTCTCCAGAAAACCATAGGTCACTGTTTATTTAACTGTTATATTTGCTGTATTGTATTTATATATGCTTGTAATTTATTATAATTTATGAAAAACGCACTGTGTAGAAAAATAAATCATCCCAATCTATCTAAATAAATCAAATCTTTCCAAACAGAGCTATTCAATTCATCTGGTGAAACTGTATTTATATCGCAATTTATATCGCAGCAAAACAAAACATCACAATGTCAGATTTTGACAATATCGTCCAGCCCTAGTTTTAATTACTAGTCAGTAAATCAGTGTGCTAAAACAATAGTGGTTGAAACGTCACGATCTCCATCTGGATTTGAAATGAAAATAACTTTTCATTTTAATCATGGCTGATAGAGAGTCACTTTTCATCCAAAGAGTCACTTACAATAACTCAAATTCAACTTAAAACTTCACATTTCTGCTTAATTTTTCAGCAGTCTACATGATACAAAATAAATAATACATTACAGAATGTCTCTGGAGTATGCTACTGCAATTTTGTGAATAATTAACAACAAAAAAAAACACATAA
Organism: Danio albolineatus; assembly: GCA_903798035.1. Classification (NCBI taxonomy): domain Eukaryota; kingdom Metazoa; phylum Chordata; class Actinopteri; order Cypriniformes; family Danionidae; genus Danio; species Danio albolineatus. The sequence continues at coordinate 216,856 of CAIGQQ010033541.1, read as the reverse complement.
TGGCTGACCTCTAAAACACAAGTACTCCTAAAGATTTTGCATGAAACTTTTTCTAATTTTTAATACACAAAAGTGTCCCCAGATCACTAAATCCCCACAAGGTTCTGCTGACCTTACAGGGTTGCCTCTTTTCCATTTTATCCCATTTCATTTTCTAATACTTCCAGCTAGGGTTGCACGATTCTAGCTAAAATGAGAAATCACAATTGTTTTGCTTAAAATCAATTCTTTAGATAAAGGTTAATAGGAGTAGGCTAATATTATTATTGTTATTTCTCAAATATATGGTAGAGTAAAGCAACATGTGTAGGTCTACTGTTGGATAAAATGCTACATTTTCTAAAGACTTGATGGTGGACTTGGACAAATTTATCCTGTTTGTTAATTCACAGTAAAGTGATGGCATCAGAATACAATTCTGAAATTGAATTCTTATGTTTGAGACATTTGCTTGAAATCTGTTTTTGACAACATAATTTTTTTCACTGTTAAAGTGAAACATTTGTCATTATCAAATCCCCTATTGCATTATATTAAATGTTATATAGGCTAGAGTAGTTATACTGACACAGTAAACATGTATTTTCATGCACAACACTTTGTGTTCACTATGAAAGAGAAAACATATCTAATGCTTGTTGTCATCATAACTGTAAAACGCGATATGATCATTGAAACGATGTGAGCACTTTTGGTTTCGCTTTCACTACAGAGTGCGGCTCATGTCATGGCTGCCGTCACGCTGAGGAAAAAAAACATACCTTTGAAGTCAGAATTATTAGCCCCCCTTTGAATTTTCACAGTATGTCTGATAATATTTTTTCTTCTGGAGAAAGTATTATTTGTTTTATTTCGGCTAGAATAAAAGCAGTTTTTAATTTTTTAAAAACCATTTAAAGGTCAAAAGTATTAGCCCCTTTAAGCTATTTTTTTTCTCGATAGTCTACAGAACAACCATCATTAAACAACAACCTGCCTAATTACCCTAACCTGCCTAGTTAACCTAATTAACCTAGTTAAGCCTTTAAAATGTCACTAAGCTGAATACTAGTATCTTGAAAAATATCTAGTTCAATATTATTTACTGTCATCATGGCAAAGATAAAATAAATCAGGGATTAGAAATAAGTTATTAAAACTATTATGTTTAGAAATGTGTTGTAAAAAGATCTTTCAGTTAAACAGAAATTAGGGGAAAAAAATAAAGAGAAGGAAAAAAATAATTCAGGGGGGCTAATAATTCTGACTTCAACTGTACATGCAAATCATACTTCCTGTGCGGCTCTCAAACAATCGCTCGGTGCAACAAACTGAACATCATGTACAGTAGACATGAAGTAGACATCATTCGTGAGCACTTGCACATTCTTTCAGTAAACAAACAGTGTGTCAAGCTCACGTGTGATTTTGTGGCCACGAATACGTCATTACAAGAAAAGAAATGATATTTTGGGGTGAATTATATCTTATAAATGCAGTATGTGACACTTTTAACATCATTTGGAGGTGTCCATGTTGCTAAGCAGACTTGTGCGTCCACCTTTATGCTTCTCTGAGCTCGAATATATAATTGGCTGAATCGAAGAAAAGCTGAATTAGGGTCGAATCGAGATCACAATGTTTTTTTTGATTAATCGTGCAGCCCTTCTTCCAGCTACCTGGAAACATATTTGGATTCTAAAGGCGTCTCACAGAGCTTTTAGGAAGTGGCCTTGAAATGATGGACAACATTTCAAAGATCTTCTCGCCGAGCCTATTTATAAAAGCATCTATTCATAATAATGGCTGGAACATTCAGTGGGTGCCTGCATATTAATATGCATTGTGGCTCTAATTTATGCAGTGATTGTGGAGCTTGAATTAGATAAGAGAACAACAGTCACGACTGTAGGAAACGACACGTCAGAGCTGCAGGTACCAATAAACACCATATAAAGAAAACCTCTCCTGTCTGAGATGTTGGTCCAGCTGATTAATACTACAAACAAATCTGAAGGAAATCTGCTGTTTGTGACTAAATGCACTGAAACACAAGCCACCGTGGATCAGAATGGTCTGGTGATTGAACCATTCATCTGATCGATTCACAGAAATGATGGGTTTTGCAGCTCTCCAGCCTCTAAGCAGCAGTTCTAAGAAAATGAGATTTATTCTGAGGATTGCCTTTTCTAGATATGAATGGAGACGTGATTGTGCGCTTTATTTCATTTCACAGTGTAGGCAGTGTTTTATTTCTGAGTTTCTCGGTTAGTGTGAAGTGGTGACCCTCTGTACATGCTGAGAAAATGCAGCTTGATAGGTTTTTCTGCTGCATTCGGTGCCTAGAATGTGATGCTTTTATGTTTCTGAATGCTAAAATCAGCCGCGTGATCGACTGCTGTGCTTCGGTTTACTGACCTGGACTCTTTTAGACAAAACTGCTGGATTATGTGTTGAAAACAATATTGTGAATATAAATAAATAAATAAATCTGAGATGGTTTGTCAAACTACTAATGTGTAAAAGTTTGGGATCAGTTTCAGAGTGTTTAATGTTTTAGTTTTTTAGAAGTTTCATATCTCCATGCAAGACCAAAAACTCAGCAATAATTCATTCATTTTCTTTTCGGCTTAGTCCCTTTATTAATCCGGGGTCGCCACAGCGGAATGAACCGCCAACTTATCCAGCATTTGTTTTACGCAGCGGATGCCCTTCCAGCCACAACCCATCTCTGGGAAACACATCCATACATTCTCATTCACACACATACACTATGGACAATTTAGCTTACCCAATTCACCTGTACCGCATGTCTTTGGACTGTGGGGGAAACCGGAGCAACCGGAGGAAACCCACGCAACCACGGGAAGAACATGCAAACTCCACACAGAAATGCCAACTGGCCCAGCCGGGGATCGAACCAGCGACCTTCTTGCTGTGAGGCGAACGTGCTAACCACTAGGCCACCGTGGCACCCTCTCAGCAATAATGTGAAATATTGCAATTTGACATTATTGTTTTCTTTATTTTATTAAGTACATTTGGTAATGTTATTTATTCACGTGAAGACAAAAAAAATGTAAATTCAGCAGTCAATTGTTCCTTTATAATAATTATTTTAACATGATTTGGTACTGAAAAACTTATTATTATCATCAGTTTTTTAAAGTAATTTATTAAAATAATTGTGGGAAAGTCTTAACTGTCATTGCATTTTTGCTCAATAAACCTTGCAAATTAGCCCAAACTCACAATCCCCTGGTTCTGATGGGATTGTGGAAAATTCTGTGAGTGATCTGCAGACATTGAGTAAATGATAAGTGAAGTTTTATAAACTAATTTCGAGAGGATCACGTGCTGATGATTGATCGCAGCTGGTCCTGCATTATCCAATTTGTGATTCACCTATCAGATGAGTCCTAAGCCACTATATATACCCTAAGTTCCATATCACAGCCATCTTCGTTTTGAAGAATCCTCCCTTCCACCCCTACTCCTCCTCCTTTCCTAGATGGGTGGCACGGTGGCCCAGTGGTTAGCACTGTTGCCTCACAGCAAGAACATCACTGGTTCTAGTCCTTACCAATCCAGCTGATGTTTCTGTGTGGAGTTTACACGTTCTCCCCGTGCTCACGTGGGTTTCCCCCGGGTTCCCCGGTTTCCTCCCACTGTCCAAAAACATGAAACTTAAGTTAATTGACTAATACAAATCGGCACCATAGTCATGCTCCTAGTAAGTAGTTATCTTTTCATAGCGACCACTATATGTTCATTAGCTACCCGCAGGGGAGTTCTCGAGATCCACCTGAGCTCAAACTCTCCTCTCGCCTTGCGAACGGGAGGGAGTCCTGGGCTCGAGGATCTTATGAGCTCAGGGCTCTCTCCCGGGACAGCATGCCACACAAGCTTTATAATTAATCATCAGCTAAACAATGTCCAACGTAGCGCATGATCCAACACACGCTAAGGTGTGTGTAATCTACCAACAACACAGGTGGAAAGTGGATAAGAAATGGATTTTTGGGCATTAATAGACACTACAATAGATACTAGTTAACTGACTACTGCACACTAAAAAAAATAAGTTGTACTATTCTCCAGACCCTTTTCACATTTCCAGGTTTCTCAGTAGCAGAAGTCGTCATAGTTGTGCAAACTTAGAGTGCAGTGATTGGGAGTTTACAACAAATATATTTTTTTACAATCTTATTTGCTCAAATAATAAAAGAAAAACTCCACAATGATGTTATAAACACTTTCAGAAAAAGAACAAAAAATTGTGTGAGACTGATGATGTCAAGGACGTCTAATTTACTGTCCTATCCTATAGACGCTGCAATAGAAACGCCTTGCACGAGGGGTAATTCGTTTTTTGTAATTTGAAGCAAAGATGATATAAGGCATACATAAATACATATAAATGTTCATATGTTTAAAAAAAAATCAAAATATTAAACACTTTGAAGGATTTAAGATTATAATGAGCGTTAAACGCATCATAACAGGCTTGTGAAAGTGTACATTAGACACATTTCTTACTTGAATATTACTTTTGAATTAATTATGCAATAAGGTCAGCTGAAACAAGGTTAGTTTCACTGAGCGCCTTTAAAGGTCCCATCAAGTGCTTTAAAATATGCATTTTTATTTGATGTTTGATGTAATCTCAACTGAAATACGAAGTGACAATGGGACACAGAGAAGCCCCTCCCCTTTAAAAAACAGCCAATAGCTTTTAGTTTAATCACAGCTCTACCATTGAAAGTGGTTGAGCTCAAGCGCAGCAGATGAAAAGCTAATAAGAAGGGTCTTGAAGGGGCGGGGCATGACAGATACTAGAGAGCATTTAATTGGTCAAGATTTGACGAGAAACGAATGTATAAGTCGACGTGAAAATAAATGTTGATCCATTTCAATGAAAGTGACAAACTGCAGGCTTTAGATGTTTATATCAGTTTTATAACTTCTAAACACAAATTTTGTCACTGTTTTGTAGCTTATAAATCTCATTAAAACTAACATACTGATCCTAAAAAACATTTTAATCACATTAATTAATGGACTTTTAAGTGAATCCGGACAGCAGTTGTCTGCCCTGTTTTATTTATTTTTGGTTTAAAACCTTAAGAAAACTGTTTAATCAAAATGCTTGTCTTGTTGCAGAACTATGGTCTGGAGACTGAGAATTTGCGGACTTTGTCGCACAAACTCAATGCATCCGCTAAGAATCTGCAGAACTTCATCACGGGCCGTCGTCGGGGAGGACATTATGACGGACGGGTGTCACGACGCCTTCCAAACGATTTCCTGACATCAGTCGTGGACCTCATCGGAGCAGCTAAAAACCTACTAGCATGGCTGGACAGGTAGTTAAACACACAGGGACAATGAGTGAACTCACCTGGGCTGAACAAAACAGACCCAAAACCATTTAATAACGCAGAAGTAACTGTAACTGAAATCAGACCATATAGGACTGAATCAAAACTGAGTCCAATAGCCTTGATGAGTTGTGTAAAAAGCAAACCAACTCATTATTTATCAGGAAAGCAGAAGATTGGCGCAAATGGCCTGTGGTGCTTAAAAGAGAGTCCAGTCCAGGATTTGTTCCCATCCTCTGACTATAATGTGAAAAAAATGCTCTCATCTCTCTGTGTTTGTGTTTTGCTTTCTTTACAGGTCTCCATTTGTCAGTGTTTCTGAGTACTCAGTGCTGAAGAACAATATTGTTCAGCTCTGTCTAGAGCTAACCACCATAGTACAGCAGGTGTGTGTGTATGTATAAACAAGCGTGTGTGTTTTGGTATTGAACACATAGCATCCTTTATTATTCTAATGCACAATTTCTTTTCCTCTTAGGATTGCACAGTGTATGAAACAGAGAATAAGATTCTACATGTGGTGAGTGTTTTTGTCCACACACATTTACAGTACAGCTTCACAAATGCTTGCACGCTCACACGCACGCACACACACACAAGCTTGTTCGCCTCTGTTTGCGATTACCATAGAGATTTCTTTTGACTATAAATGTCCACAAATTTTTACAGTGATAGACCTTAAATGGAAGCCAAATTGACAGCAGAAAGGGTTGAAAAGAATAAATCATATATATATATATTTTAAAATCATAAACATTAATTATTTCAAATGATTTAAATGTGTATTATTTGATCTGTGAAGATATCTAAATTTTGTTTTGACCAATATATTATGTTGAGGGTCAGTCTGAAGCTGGTTTGATGAACTGCGATGCTTTGGCTGTCTGAGATGCTGTGTTTAATGATTTTAATGTTTGCCAGTCAATATGACCCACGATCTAGTGGTAAATGGTAGACAGACAGACAGATAAATATCCATGGTCTACAGTTTTCAAATGAATTTTATCATTTAACAGCATGGTCAGTGCCTGTATGGGAGACCTCGTGGGAAAATCTAGGTTGCTGTCAGAAGTGGTATTAGTGAGGCCTGCAGGGGCGCTCAACCTGCAGTCTGTGTTAGTCCGAATGCCAAAGTAAATTGAGGGGATCACCATTCTGTCAGAGAGCGATGTCTTTCGAATGACATGTTAAACCAAGGACCTGACTCTATGTGGTCCTTAATCTCACACACTTCTTGTAAAGAAGTAGGGATGTGACCCCAGCCTCCTGGCCAAATTCCCTCCATTGGCCGTTACCCATCATGGCCTCCCAATCATCCCCATCCACTGAATTGGCTCTATCACTGTCCCTCCACTCCACCATTAGCTGGTGTGTGGCGAGCGCAATGGCGCCGTTGACCTATGGCTGCAGTCACATCATCCAAGTGGTTGTTTGGGAGAGACCCCCCCTTGTGATTGTAAAGCGCTTTGGGTGTATGGCCATACACAATATATAATACACAACATACATAATACACAACAATGCGTTATATAAATACACATTACATTATAGGGTTGGGCGATTAACCGAAAAGTAATCGAAATCGACTTTTAGAAACTATAATCATCCTCATTTTTCTATTCAATTTTTTCAATTACTTTCCCAACCACTTGTGGAGTCACATGACCCCGCTCTGTTTATACTTCTGCGTCAAGTCACTTTGGATCGAGGTCACTTTGGTATGGTCTGGTGCAGCCTTCGCATGGTTGATACCCTCCGCCATGGCTATCAACAAATGTAACTACACATCGCAATGATGCATATTGCAAGCTCTGTGATTGGTCAGCTTGGTAGTGTTGACAAGAGTAGGCGGTGCTGAGAGCCGCAGGAGAACAGTGAGCCTTTTGGAGCGAGTGTTTACAAATGTGGATTACCGTGGAGGAGCTCCAGATGGAAACTTTTGTTTTAAAATATTAATTTACATTACAATATTTATTTACAGAAGATACAAGAAATGCACTGTACTGTACAGTACTGTTTAAGTACTGCTTATTCTCTACTTTTAATATGAAGAACATTGAAAATAATTTATTTTGTTTCCAAAAGTGCCTTATTTATTTTCACTTGGTTGGTTTTAGGCAATGTGGGTTTAATTTTACTTGTTCAACGCTGATGTTCAATACATAATTGTAGATAATACATAGTGTGTGTTTCCTTCAATTATTTTAAAATCAAGTAATGCACCCTTCATTCAAAAATCTCTCACTTGTTATATTTGATTTACTGTACAAAACTTGTCTGTGAACTATGAGGGCAAAAAAATAAAATAAGTTAAAAAAAAATTAAAATCGTCCATTATTCGTAATTGAGATAAAATGTTCAATGAATCAAGATTTTGATTTTAGGTCAAATCGCCATGCCCTATTACATTAGATTGTAATCCTCTGAAAACACATACTAGATATTTTGCCCAGACTAAAAGTCCATACACTTTCTGACTGTACAATGATTTTACAGTGGCAATTCCACAAATGCAAGTTCTCACAGAAACCCTGAACAACCTTGACTTCAGAAAAAAAACATATCTGCTAAAGAAAAAACATCTGATTTTTGATATTTATGATTTGAGATAAAATGATCAAAATGAAAACACACATTTGAGGGGTTTTCAGACAAAAAACTGGCTGCCATCAGTGTTGAATTGGGGAAAATACCTAGATTATCGAGTGCTGCAATCAGGCCGTGGCCTGATAAAAAAAAAATATATATATATATATATAATCTTAAATCAATATTGTTTGGTTTTTTGAAATAAGTCAAAATGAAGTCTTTCCTTAAAACATGCTACATAATCGGGCAGTGCGGTAAGCAAAGTAATATTGTTTTTTCGTACAAAAATATTTGACTTTGTCCACTGGAGGATATACTTCAGTTGTTCTGAAAACAAAATAATATTTTTTACTTGCTTCTTGGTTTAAGAATTGTTAGACATTTGGACTAGAAACAAGACAAAAACAATAAGAAAAACTTCAATCTTCTGCTTCTTTGCAGTGTAAGACATTCATTTGGACCTTATTTGGACACTTTCTGAAAGCGTTTTACAAGTGAGGAAAATCTTCCATCCTCACAATGACAAATATCCTGGTTATAAGAAATTGTATCTGAGCTAATAATAATAACCACCTTTTTACAGAGTGCCTTTAAAACAGTTGCTCAAACAGTTTTTTTACATAATTAAACAAACAAGAACAAATTTAAAACACACATGACAACCAATTAAATCATTCTAAGATATTAAAACAATCAAGAAAGGTTAACCTAAAAAATATGTTGCGATGTGATTTTCAAAATGTCTCCCATAAGCTGTGTTAAAACACACACTCGTGCACTTTTCTCACGCACACACTCCTTTTGAAAACATATTTGAAGTAAAACGTGATTGTGGAGTCACATGTATCTACCCTGCTCTGAAGCAAAAATGTGTATATGCGCATACAGTACAGTATGTGTGTGTTTAGCCTAAGGTTGGATATCCTGAATAATGCAGATTGTGAGTTTTTCACCCTTCAGGATCACTGCCCGTAGAAGAGAAAGAGAGCTAGGGATGGATGGATTGAGACAAATAGGAAGAAATAAAAATCTACAGTACATTTGGGGTGGAATGATTTAAAGTAGATTCATTATGCATCATGGGTGTATTTCTTTCTTGATGCTGAATGGTTTGGACTGCTGCAGGGTTGCCGGTGTTCACTGCTTCATCCCAGTTCAACAGCTATAATTAGACTGAGAGATTTACTATGGTATGGCAAACACAGACTGACAACACTGTCTGCTTCTGTCTTTATCTGTCTTTGCAGTGTAAGACTCTATCAGGGATCTGTGAGCACATTATATCACTGTCGTCCGATTCGCTGGTGTCACAGTCTGCACACCTTGAGGTTGTGCATCTGACCAATGTTATGCCCAGCGAGGGCCTGGTGAGTAAAGCACTGCAACATCACCTTCATTATTGACAGAATGGTGAAATAGAAGTGAATGTTTAGAAACTTGAACTCATTGCTGGTTAATATGCACACTACCTGTAGAAAAAAATTATTAATTGGGTTTACTATTTTTTTTTTTTTTTTATGTAAGTGGTTGCAAACAATTTATATGGGCTGATTTTAAACATGGGTTGCAGCTGGAAGGGCATCCGCTGTGTAAAAGATATGCTGGATAAGTTGGCGGTTCATTCCGCTGTGGCGACCCCAGATTAATAAAGGGACTAAGCTGAAAAGCAAATGAATGAATGAATAAATGAGTTTGAACAAACTAAATAAGTTGAACATTACTAAATTTGTTTAAATTCAGCACATATTAAATGTTTGCAATCACTTACCTTAAAAAAAAAATGTAAATCCAATAAATGTTTTTTTTTCAGTGCAGAGACAACTATCTGAAAATGTGGATTTCCCTGTTTAAGATGTAAATAATACATAAGGAGCCTAAATAACGCAAAATAATCTATTTCTGAACAATAAGCCCAAATACAATAGGTAACAAACATGATTTTAATAATGACTTTAATAAACAAATATAGGGAACTCCAGCAACACTTGGGAGAAATGAAAGGAGAAAATTTGAATAAAAAAACATAAATGCCAATGCGTTTCGGCTTAAAAGCCTTCCCCAGGGCACAAAAACAATCCTGTAATAAATATTATATCATGTTTAACAGACCATAAATTGATATACATTTAAAAGATTTTAAGTATGACATAAGAATGTGCTTTTAAATGTTTATAAATTAACTTATTGAACAGAGAGACTATATAAATGACTGTGATTAAATGTTTTAGTAGCCTAAATAATGAAAATAATTCATTTCTGAACAATAAGCACAAATAGGTTACACACATGATAACTGTAATAAATAAACCATTAAAAAACATTATATCATGTGTAATAGACAATTAATTGATATATTCAAACAGTTTCGAGTATGACATAATAATAAATTATTCAATAACATATTGAACAGATTGATAAACAGATTATAAATTACTGTAATTAAACATTCAGTTATGTTATCATGATGTATCAATAGATTTATCTACAAATGATCCATTCAACACTGACAGCTTTTTTTTAAAAGAATAATGTGAAATAATGCTTGCATGATTCATATATCAAATGCACGTTTTTACATTTCTAAGCTACATTAACATTTAGATTTTTTTTACACACTAATACGCTATTCATGCTGATATATACAGTATGTAACAGTGACATATTTGCTCTACTTATTTATGCATGCTCTAAGTAAATGTTGACAATATCTTGACACTATTTCAACTGTAGAAGTGTGTGAAGTGACATGCATTTTTACAAAAAAAAAATTGGATGTTCCGATATGTATACACACACACGCACGCACGCACGCACACACACACACGCGTAACTATATTAAACCACTGATTGAATGGCATTTATAAGCATTCAAATGCACTTTAAAAGATGCTGTAAATCAGTGTATAACATCTGTTAAATACCACAATTTTTATTGAATCTTTTTGAAAAGTGCACGGTCATACAGTGTATAAATTGAGTTACTTTTTAATATAACAACTTGCAAGCATTTCAGTTTTGTTAATGATAATGTAACATTTAGTTTGTTAGTAGATTTACAAGCACGTCTCATATGTATAACTTGATATATACAGATTAATGACCTGTCAATCATTACATACTTTATTAAAATAAGTTGTGTTAAATTAGGATTTGTTATTCGTAATTTATTGTTCAGTAAATTTGTTTATAAGAATTTACAAGCACATTTTAATCTCATTCTTGATTAACTAATACTCTGTTAAACAATATATATCGTTATTTATGAAAGTCACCCCAAATAGCATCCATTTAGAATTATTGAAATTATTTATTTCTGATGCTTATTTATACAATTTCTAACCAAAATAATTAGCTGAGAATGGCAATTAAACTTATCCTTAGTGTCTACAGGCTGTTCCATACAACATGCTTTTAAAACGATTTAAATACAGCATGCATGTAATGTTAAAAATCGTGTTATTGTTAAATAGTTAAAATTAATGTTAAAATTAGAAAATCGTTAATTCCCACCTCTACAAACAAGTTTTCCACTCACTGATCTATTAAAGGTATCCATTATAGATACACGTTATAGCCACATTTCATTTTTACACGCCCTAATGATGTAACAACTTGGCAACTCATGTATCATCTACAATTTGGGGTTTCCTATAATTATGCATAAGACTTTTCTAAGTCAATCATGTGCTCAGAATTATGATGTTTCCATCCACTTGAAGGCCAAAATCAACCACTAGTGTTTTTGGAGTGACACTGTCTGTTTGGTGACAGAAATGACTTCAGTACAGTTCAATATGATCGATACGACAACTCAGAATGAACTCTTTTCTTTTTTTTAGGGCATGTACATCAAATCCACGTATGATGGTCTTCATGTGATCACTGGAACCACAGAGAATGTGAGTTCAGATCTGCCTTTGTCTTACAGTGCGGGTTTTTACAAAGATGAGTGTGATATATCACCGTATTGTCTACAGAAATCTGTTAAGTTGTGACGTATGGAATAACGTTTCTGGGTCCAAGCCACCACTCATTTGAATTGAAAAAATATTAGTTATTGACCACTTTTTAGCGGATTTCCTGTTAACTCATGGTGTACACAACAGTTTCTGGACTTCCTGCATCAGACACCAATATTTTAACAATTTATAAAAAATTAATCACTTTCTGGCCATGGGATATTAGGCATGGATATATATTGCGATTGTGATTAAGCATTCCTTCGCTTTGTAAACGTTTATTATTATTTGTTGAGTGTTCTCATATAGTTTGAGAGCACTTGGACTCGGAAGCTGCTTCACGTGACATCACACTTAAACGCATACTGTGATTGTTGTTATAAGAGCTCGTGAGCTGATGTTATACAACTGTAGCATAGAGAGAGACACTGCAAAAATGACATAAAATCACATCCTGAAAGTCAACACATTCACTGTGGTAAATCCTATTAAAGTTATTAGATGCAGTTTAAATGGCATCATAAATGGTCCCAAACCGAGCAAAATACTGTAAAATGTTCATTCTTTATTAAATTAATCTCTTTTTGAGCAGATGAATCGATAAACAAATAATAAAAACAGCCACTTGATTGTTTCACACATATTAAAAAAAAAAGTCATTGCTTTTTGTTGAATTTTGTTATAGCAGTTTGGATGATTCAATTATGAATGGGATATCATTTTAATAGTTGTTAGCAATTACGTATATTTCTATATTAAAAATTGAAAAACATTATTCTCATATTATTATTTACACATTTTAAAATGCTGTGTAATTGCGTTTATGTCAGTTGCACTTCATATGCAGATTCGGCTTCTTTGATTTGGCTGAACCGCTCTATGGTATCATATTATTTTTATGAAGTGTTCTGATCAAATGTAAAAATGTATTAGAATTGTACTGATTTAGGTGTTCTGAGAAATAATACCTGCTGCAGCGACAACTGCATAAATAATTGACGCCACATTTGCGTCCCATCACGTTTTTCATGCTCATTTTGAATAATCGCAGCTATTTTAGACAGAAGCCGTATAAAATTGTGCTTTGTTTGTACATTTTCACTAATGCTATGCACGAGCGCCATCCTGGGACTCTTCGACCCAGATACTTTGCTTTAAAACATGATGCGGAACTAAGACGAGTGGTGGTCACTACAACATAATATCAAACTAGTAAAGACAGAAGCATTCAATGGTGCCATAAAATATTTTTTGACAGAATACGAGTGATGCTATTGTTCTGGTGAATGCACTTTCTTGATGTGCGCGAGCATAACTGCCAATGGTAAAAACCCAAAGAGAAATGACCACAGATGATAGTGTTTATGCTGTACTAAAAATGTAGAGATGTACTAAAATACCAACAGGGGAGAAATCAACAGATTAAGTGTAGAACCAAGATTAATAGACACAAAAAATGGTTAGCTGCAGCCCTACACCAAATCATCACATTTTACACCAAATCAAAACATCCAAATCAGAAACTAATCTATAATAAAATAAACTAATTATGGAATATTTTGAACCTTTTTCTAATTCAGGGGAGCAGAAATGAACAAAATATTGAAACGTAATAGCTGCAACAGCAATCTAACCACCATTGCTTGTTTCTAATTAGGTTTTTATATTATGTTTGTGCTTGACATTTACAGTTGATGTACTGCACATAAGCACACAGGGAGGTGAAGTTATAAATAACTTTATATCCAGACTGCTTTGTGTCTCCAATCATAGTTTTATAATGTAAATCACCCTCTGAGCTTCTCGACAGCTAGATTAAATGACTAAGTGTTTATGTCAATTGCCAGATGATCAGTGGTGATGCTGTGTGATGAGGCTCTGCTTTTCTTCAGATTGTCAGAGCTCATTTCAGGCAGTGCTGCTCTATAAAGCACACGCTGTGCTGCGGCTCTTCTGTGGGGACAGCAGAACCAGGTCATCCACGCACAGCAGCAGCTACTTGATTTCACATGGCTTGTGATGGTGGATTGTTCTAGGGCTGTTGTTAAATCATTTATATAGATGTTCAATTAGGTTGGACTCAAGCAACGTGCCATTTTTAGATGCTGGAAGAACAGAATCCATTGATTTCTGCCTCCTAAAGGGATAGTTCTCAAAAATTCTGTCGTTGTTTACTCACTCTCAACTTTATCCAAACACTTTTTGAGTTTTTTTGTTAAAGATAAAATAAGATTACAATTACATTTAGTAGACGCTGAAGCAACTTACAATTGAGGAGGCATTCAGCAATACACAAAAGAGGCAATAAACGATGTGCTGCAAAGAAAGTGTTTGTGATCAGAGAATTTCGTGTTAGTAAGAAGAGAGGACTGTTTTTTATTTTTCGAGAAAGAGAGAGAAAAGTGTTTCTACAGGTGGTTTATCAAGCCCACTCACCTGAGTGAAGCACACTTCATAAACTGACAGTGTTTTTTTAAAATATATGGAGTGGTTGTAAGATTGTGTCTAGTGCAAATGTGCAGAACTGGTGCAAGTGTCAATTGAGGTGTGAGAGAGATAAAAGAGCGTGTTTTCTACAGGTGGTTTGTCAAGGCACACTCAGAATTGATTGAAAATTATTTTAAATAATTTAAGAAACCTTTATAGCTATTGAATTATAAAGTATTTTTTCCTACTATGGATGTCAATAGATAGCAGTTTCCAACATTATTAAAAATGTCAAACTTTTGTGTTTTACACAAAAATGTAGAGAATAGCTACGTTTCCTCTCAGTACATTGCATTTTGGGATTTTGAGACATGGGAGCCTGGATCCCTTTCATTTCTATAGGTTTATTGTATCACTATGCACTGATTTCAAACACAATAAGCACTCAAACTACAGAGAAAGAAGGAAATCTTATATGGAAATGTTATCTTGCAGCAGCTCGTTGATACCATTATTTACCTCACCCATGGATAAGCTGGTTCATTTATTTGATCTGTATCTTCTCTTTAGGACACTCAATAATTTATGCTTCTTGTTCAAACTACTTATTTAAAAAGCGACTGAATCAACATAATTTGAGTTTTTTTTTAGTTCAACTTAATTCATTCATGTTTAAGTCACTTAAATTTGTAAAAATGAATGTTAACTCAATTTCTTTATGTTTTCCCAACACAAATAAACTGTGTGGAATCCAGCATTGTTTTAATCACAATGCTGTAATCTCAATCGCCATTTTCTCAATCGAGTATTTTCAGTTTCTCACAAACAAAGAGATTTATTTGATGATATTAACACATTACTTCACTGTTTGTAAGATGTTTTTCAATCACTATATTACTAGAACAATACTTTAAATAATAACAACAACAACAACAATAATAATAATAATAATCTTCATCATCATCTTTTTTTGTGATGATTTGCATTGCTTTACGCAACTCGCTGTGACATATAGATTATCATTCTCGATAGTGTTTTCTGTAGAACAATGAATCTGAGCAAACCCCCAAAAGTCGTGAAAATACCAACCACTGTACAAACGTGAAACTGAACATTTAGTCAGTCACTACTGAAGAATTATCTAAATAATGGAATTTTAAAGCAAACATAAAATAAATGTTTTAACTATCAATGCCTGAGTCTAAACACTGCAAATATGCTTTCCTTCCTTTGATTTTCTGTCTTGTTTCTAGTCAAAAGTCAAGAAAATTCAAGAATTAAAGCAAGAAGCATTTTCTAGACAAGCAAAACATATCATCTTGTTTTCAGATATACTGAATTTTTATCCTTAAACAAGCTAAAATAATCAGGTAAGCAAAATAATTTTATGTCAAAAGGAAAAACAAGATTATTTTGCTTAACCAACTGGCAGATTATTTTGCTTGTTTTAAGGAAAAATGCACTTAATTTTGGCATATTATTTCTTATAACAAGACAGTATTTTTCTTGCCTAGAAAATGCGTTTTGATTTAAGAATTGTGTAGATATTTGGACTAAAAACAAGACAAAAAGATCTAAGTAAGAAAGGTATTTTTTGCAGTGAAGAGAGTGGAAATGTGCAGAGCTGTGTTTTGCTAAAGCATTGTAAGCCTAAGCAGATTGTAAAACCCAGCAGTGCTCTATATGATCTACTTAGGCTTAGCATGCTTTTGGGAAACATATAACCCAGATGTGTGAGATTTGGATGAGAAAAGACCTTCAAATGTTCTTAACAGGGAAGGTCAACATCCATGTTTGACACTAGAATGCAACACAGAAACGTCTGGCTAATTGGTGACTGGTGTCAGGTTGATCGCTATAATAAGCAGAGGTTATAAATTTGGCTATCTCTCTCCTCTATAGTCTCCTGCAGATCAGTGTAAGAAGATCCATGCTGGGGACGAGGTCATTCAGGTCAATCACCAAACAGTGGTGAGTATTATTGCTTGAGGCAGGTGAACATCTGTGGGAATTAATGTGCATGAATGATTGTGCTGGTAGGACTGATTGATAACTGATGGCCAGGGGGGATTTCAAGATGCCTGTTAGTAAATGTATACAAAAGATCTATTTTTATGACAAGAAATGATAAATGTTTGTAAAACAAAGAAATATTTTATAGCAGTGCTTCTCAATGTTTATTTATTTGCTTGAGAACCCATTTTCCCCCGGAAAATATTGTAAAAAATATCCCTCCACATTTAATAATATTATCACTCATATAAGTTTGCAGTAGGTATGACAAAAAAAACGGTTGTTTTTA
The DNA here is from genome assembly GCA_903798035.1 of Danio albolineatus. Taxonomy (NCBI): domain Eukaryota; kingdom Metazoa; phylum Chordata; class Actinopteri; order Cypriniformes; family Danionidae; genus Danio; species Danio albolineatus. The sequence goes on along the minus strand of CAIGQQ010033541.1, from coordinate 200,219 downwards.
AACAAAAGGTATGCTTATTACTATATCTAGATATATATATATATATAGCCTAATGGAAATTATAAAAGCAAAACATCAGTAGGCTATTTGTATTGGGGCACCTTGCAGCATGGGTGATGAGTCGTCTGCAAATGTCTTATTAATTTGGACAGCCTCCTTCGTTCGTTAGCAAGAACTTTGGTGCAGATAATGCACAGTAGCTGGATTAGGGATTAGAGAAAATGGAATAAACGCACTTTATCTTGGTATTTCCTGCATAGTGTGTTCCAGTATTGTTAGCACTGTGACCCAAATGTTTGGTGCTTCCTCACCTGGGTCCAGTATATTTGGGTCATTACTATTAGCTGCTGAAGGCGAATCAGTGAGACTCTTTTTTGTGGAGGACGAATTACATGTTTGTCCATTTTTTGGCCAGTCAGGGGATAGAATGAACCAATCAACATGATTGTTCTTCTAATTGTCTATTGCTAAAACGTTTTTGGTAACACTTTATTTCAATAGTCCATTTGAGGTTTAGTAGACTCTTAATATCTATGTCTACTTAATATCTGTTGATCCATATTGATACAGACATTCAACAGACATTTAACTGACAACAAGAAACTTTGCAAGTACATGTCAACTTACACTAACCCTACCCCTAACCCCAACCCTAACCCCAACCTAACAGTCTACTTATAATCTAATGACAATTAGTTGCAATCTAACTTAAATTCAACAAACGGACCATCAAAATAAAGTGTGACCACTTTTTTTAAATATGATGTGACCCCCCCCAAAGAGCTTGCTGAGGGCCCCTTGTGGGCTAGGACCCTCCTGTTGGGAACCGTTGTACTATAGGATATAGAGATATTTAGGATACATCACATTTTTCTTTGCAATGTGACATGGTTTTGATAATCATTTAAAAGGAATTTACGTTTTCAAAATTCAAAACTTTAAGACACCAACTCTTACAAAAAAGTTTGTATTGTGTTATAATTAAAAGAAATGAATTTTATATAATATACATCAAATGAAATCAAGAGAAGTGATATTATATACAAAAAAATATATAGTAAATGCAAGTAAACTGTGTGCCTTCACACTATGCAAAGGTTTTAGATGTTACATTAGTTGTTGTTATTGTATGGGATCACAAGTTGTGTTCAAGGGTGCTCACACTAAACACTGACATTTCCTCAAAGATGTAACTTTTTCAGAAAACGTCTTTATTTAATTTGAAAAAAAAAAAATTCAATATTTAAGCCTCTAAATATTTACAGAAAACCAACAGAGCCTAAAAATCAGACATGGATAAATATATACAGTACTGTGTAAAAGTCTTAGGCCATCACCAGCTAACTATCAACACACATGCAGACACATACACTTGTATGTTAAAAGAAAATACGCTGTAAAAAAGTTTTCCGTATTTGCCGATTCATGATTTTGTGACATGTCTGCATTTGAATTGCATCCTGGGAGCTTGATCTTTCTTCCGAAAGCTTTTGATGTTGAAAAGGGACTCGTTGACATTTTTTAATAGTTGTAAATAATGGTACAAAAAACAGGTAACAAACCAGTAATTTTACAAACATAAATTAGTCTATAATCTATGTATGATTAAACACTAAATTTCATTTGTGTGTATTATTATTCACTTGTAACTGTAATTTAGCATTTGTTGTTATGCAATTGTTTTGTTTGAGCTTTTTGCCTCTTCCTGCATATTATGCTTTATTATTTCTGTTTTATTCTAATATGTTTGTATTCTTGTGCAAATAAATAAATTAAAAGTAAGTAAAATATATTATTTCTTAAAAAAATGTATTAAACAGCCGGCAGCTAGTACTCTGCAACTCTTACATGATCACCCACTGAAGCTAAGCAGGACTGTGCCCGGTCAGTACCTGAATGGGAGACCACATGGGGAAGCTAGGTTGCTGCCAGAAGTGGGGTTTGTGAGACCAGCAGAGGGCGCGGTCTGTGTGAGTCCTACCGCCCCAGTATATTGATGGGGACTTTACTGCTTAGTAAGCGCCGTCTTTCAGATGAGACATTAAAAAGAGTAGGGGTTTAACCGAGGCGTCCTGGCCTTTGTCTATCATGGCCTTCTAACCATCGCCATAACACAGTGGCTTCATCACTCTGTCTCTTCCACCAATCAGCTGGTGTGTGGTGTGCAGTCTGGCGAAATATGGCTGCCATCGCATCCTCCAGGATGCTGCACACTAGTGGTGGATGAGGAGATTCCCCTCAAAAATGTGCACAGTAAAAAAAATCAGTGTACATTTAACTCAATTAGAGTTTAACTTAACACTCCTTGGGTGTACATATGACTCCCTCCATTGTGGAGTTAAAATAACACTTTCTAAAGTGTGAAATCTGTACATTCAGTTCATTTTAACACAAGAAGAGTGTGTGTTACCCTTTAAAGAGTTAAAAAATTACATTTGTCCATTACTCACTTTATTTAATAACAAACAAATCTAAATGGATTATGCATGTGTATATAAGCTATTGAGTTCATAAAGTACACTGCTTCTGATGAGAATTAATTTATTATATCTTATAATTTATTATATCATCAAGGCTCGTAAAACACACTGGTTTGATCACTGTTTGTACGAGAGTAAAAAAAAAACAGGACTTTCCATCACTAGTGGGAAATACACTGCATAATGGGGTAAAAGTTTAACACTGAAAAAAACAACTCTTAAATATACGCTCTTTCACAATCGTGGATTAAAATGTACTCCGGTTTTAACACTGAACAACACCAGAAAAAAATTAACACTGGATTTTTTGCTGTGTGTAGAGCTCTTTGAGTGTCCAGAAAAATTATTATTAATTATTAATATCCTGTGTCAAACTATGAAAATGCCAATAGAAGTAATTTAAAGTAATTAAGAAATAAATAAATAAAAAATATTTAAATTAATTAATATTAAATTAATATTAATTTAAAGGAAATACAAAAAGTTCCTCCACTATATAATAAAATGAAAACCCTTATGATTTAGGTTTAAAATATGGCCAAATCTATTTCATTATATTATTTCACATTTTTTTGTTTTTCATTTATTTATCTGCATTTATTTATCTTTTAGGTGGGCTGGCAGTTGAAGAATCTGGTCAACTGTCTCCGTGAGGACCCGAGTGGTGTGATCCTCACACTGAAGAAGAGGCCTCAGAACACACTGGGCTCCACTCCTGCACTGCTCAAGAACGCTCGCTGGAAACCACTCGCCCTGCAGGTGTGTGTATGTATGTGAGGACAGTTCAGTGTGTTTGTTCAAGTGGATCCATTTTTGACCTGTAGTGTGCGCGATTGTGTGCTGGTATGCATTACTAAATAGTCCCCACAAGTATAATAATACAATACCAGTAATTTTTCAATCTTGTTGGGACATTGTTATGGTCCCCATGCGGAAAACAGCTCATAAATCATACAGCATGAAACTGTAACAATGCAGCATGTTTTCTGTGAGGGGTTGGGTTTAGAGGTAGGAGTGGTACAGTACAAAAACAACTGTCTATGGGAAGTCCCCACAAAGATAGAGTATTACAGTGTGTAGTGAGAGTGTGTGTGTGTGTGTTTGAGAGTGTCTCCAAGCAGTGAATGGGTGCCGTACGGCTTGTTGCCATGGCAGCCGGAGTTCTGAGGTTTCTCTGGATACGAGTATCAGACAGATGCAGTTAAAGCTGCACATGTGTCCAGTCACGACACACTGGACGCTCACTCATCAATGAAGGACAGAGCCGAACCACAAGATTTCAAACCCTTTCTCCATGATTAAACAGCTATAGGAATTCGAAACAACATCTAGAATTATTCCATGGAGACAGCTATATTAACGACTGACTCATGCACGGTTGGATGAAATTACTAAAGAACAGAAGGACTTCAATTTTTACATGTCAATAAAACGACGAGTGGTGTGTTTACGTACATGCTTCTCCCGCCTGCTGCTTGTTGCTATGCTTTTCCTCATTGCTAACTGACGGGTGCAGCGCTCATGGTTGCTATGGGCAACACTATCGTCGTTTCTGAAGCACACAATGCTCTGATAGTCAAAGGTCTTCAAACGTGAGCGAGTTTAACTGATCACTCTAGTAAAACAAACTGCTGGAAAAGAGCTAGCATACTGTACATGCATAATATGATAAAAAGACTAAAAACTGTCACTACGCATCATAAGAACAGGGAATTTTCTGGCTGAACATTCTGTCTGGTGATTTATTTCCTTTGTGTTAATGAAATAATGACAATGTTTTACTTAGTGGTGTAGAATATTAATCAAAAATTCAATATATGTACAAATAATTAAAGATTATTTTGGTTATAGTATGATGTTGGAGTGGATTTGGCTAGTTTAGGTCTGTCATGGATGAATAAATTATACTAATCCTGCCAGTGTATGGAGGCTAGTGACCAAAATCCTGTACTGTCCAAATAGACACTACACATTTGAATTTGAACTTATTTCACAACTGTTTATTGTTATTTATTCCATGGTCTGTTGAAATTCTTGATTCTGATTGGCTGGAGGGTGTGGTATATAAATGCGCTTCTCCCAAACGTTTACAGTTACTATAGCAACTCGCATGTGCAAAAAAACGATGAGGGCTATTAATGGCGGACGGGAAATCCGCAAAATTAGGAAAATACTCATAAACTATGCCACAAATTCAAGAGTTTTTCAAGCGAGAATGTACTTATTTTAAAGTCAAATCGGCAGTTTGTGTGTATGAAAAGCGCGTTTTAAAAAGGTTGGAAGCTCCAGGCTGTCAGTGGCAGCTCCGCGAATGGCTCCCCCTGAGGGAAGCTTTATGTCGGCCAGAGAATCTCCGATTCTACGCCGATGCATCTAATCTCTTGCATCTCTGTTGTTAAAACGGGATATATAATTAATCTTTGCTGTATCTAACGGTCAGTCTTTGGACATTTGAACCTATTATTTTTTAACCTATTATTTCGCGGAGGCTGCGCGTCGTGTGGTCCTTTGCCTTCACCTTGTGCATTAAAATCCTTTTACACACAGCAAGCCGTTGATTATCCCTTACATATACAGTAAACATTTGACTAGGACCAAAACCTTTCAGCAAAGTTATACTAAAACTGTTGAACAACCCCTATTCCGGTCTTAGATTTTTTTTTTATAAACGTTTCTGATCCACTTCATGTGTTGACTACTGTAATATGAATATGAGTGGTATGATTGGAATTCAGATGCACTCCACCCACAGTGTTATCATCGTCACGTGACCTAGCGTCAGTTGCACTTAATGAGAGGTTCATTGAATCATTCTTTCAAATGATTCATTTCAAACAGCTGATTTATTTATAAACAAAGAGACCTTTATGAGTGGATGACTGAATCACTGGCTCACTTCCCCCCAAATTAGTGGACGGGACTAAAATACCATTTCAGTGGTGAAAAGACTGTTAATTCTCACCTCATGTTCAGACTGGCAAACATTACATCCAGTTGAACAGAGATGTTCTTCTCCAGGGTAGGTTGCACCAGCTGTTCATAAGCTCTTGTTTAAACTGGAATGAAAATCCACACTTGAGGCTTAATAACTAACTACTAGCTAGTTAACTAAATTTGTAATCACAGCACATGTACATAAGGCAGAATGTAGTTAGTACACTGTAAAAATATCTTAATTAACAGCTTCCATATTTTATTTTTTCCACGTAAATTTCCGGTTGTGAATTGCATTATGGGATGTTGATTTCTGCTCTGTCAACTTTTGATGTTCAGAATTCAACTCTACAGTTTAACAAAGTAGCTTTTATTGACATTTTAGTAGTTTGAAATAATATACGATATAAGAAATAATATTTCTTTATATAAGTCTGTAGTATAACAGAAAATTTTTCTACCAGTTTAGTATTAGGTAACACCAACCTAGACTATATATCACTTAAAACTTTTAAATATGTTTATAAAAGTCACTTTTCAAGGTTAAAAGGTCCCATAACGCAATTTAAAGCATAAATATATGGGGGGAAATAAAAAATAAAATCCTGAATCACAAAATATGGTAAACTGTTACAGTGTAGGACGCAAGCTTCCCATAAGGTAACGCGTAGTTCCACTGAAATAATACCCAGTCAGAAGCCTTCCCATTTGCCTTGTGAAACTGTAAAATAGCTTGAAATGTGCATGAACTGAACATGCACAAGTTATCGATATCAAAACATTTGACTTGAACTAATTTAATAGCCTACTCCTGGAAGAGTAAATGAACAGGTAGAAAATTAAGTCATGGAGAAATTATCATAGTAATTGATGGATACAAACATAATGAAACAATCTTTGGAAGAAAATTAAACTTGTTTTACTCCTACCAGAAAGAAAATGTGAGATTTGGAAGGACATGAAAATCAAAATGAATTGCAAAATGCTTTGAGCAGAGGGAGATGAAGGAAGAGAACTTGTCATTTATCATTATCAATCACAAGCTCATCAGTGTAATCTAAACCCACTGAGTACATGTACATGGACACCAATAATCTGATTTTAATAATGATTATAATAATAATAATAAGACAATATTGTGTCTAAACTTCAGCTTACTTAGTGTTAACTTTTGTTTACAATAAATATCACATTTTTTTTACTTTATTACTCAACTTGTATTATAAATATAAAAAAAAACAAAAAATGACATTTTTATCTTTCATAACCTGAGATAAAAAGACATTCAAATTACATTATAATAGGCTTCAATAGCAGCAAACATTTTCAGACTTTATAATATATATTTATTATATATAAAATGTCAACTTGCACATTTGTTAAAACAATAATTTAAGTATAATGATAAATAAAAATAATTTGTTTATTATATTAGATTACATTACATCATAACTTATATTACCTTTATAGTGAAGTAATTTGTTTGTATTTCTGCTTGACAGCCGTTGTCCACTAGCCCATGCAGTGGTTCTCCCACCCCACCCAGCACACTAGGGTCAGTGGGACTCTCACCTGGAGTGGACACACCTGGGGGACATGATGTTTTTATTCTGTCCCCTGTCTATGGACACAGGTATTTAAATGTAAAAAATGTACTCAACACTGTTAGTCTGTTTTAGTATGTTGGTGTAATTGATTTCTGCTTCTGTTCTTACTCAATCAGAGAGGAGGATCTGGATCGGGGTGGCTTCGGTGTGTTTGGTTCAGATTCTCCAGGGTATTATGTGGAACAGGAGGTACTGGGGGGCCAGTATTTTCCCCTCCTGGAAGAAGAATCTGGGAGAAATACCGGACTGCGACGCAGAGACCGGACCCCAACTCACAGTAAGAACATGCAACTAAATATGGACATTACAAATATGATTGAAATGAAGAATTCAAATAAACAATGTACATGTACAGTGCATATACTGTCAACAATCTTATTAACAACAAACTTATTTTTATTATAATTATAATTATTGTCAACAAACCTATTTTAGTGATTTGCTGGTCATTTTTGTTTTCTCAATTTTAGAAGATTGTTTTTCTAAAACAAACAAAAAATCTGTTATTCAGTTATAACATTGTATTCAATGTAGGGCTGCACAATATCAGGAAAAAAGCTGGCATTGCGATGTTTTGTTTTTCTGCGATGTGAAAATAAATTTACTTAGATGTCTATTTGAAAAGAATTCCTCATTTTATATTGATTGGAATGATTTATAGTTGAGTGCATCTGCATAAATATACAGAATTGTTCAAAAAATTAAAATAAATAAGGCACAGCTGAAAACAATAGAACAAAGATTAAAACAAAATAAGCAGGACTTTATGATATTTGGTTGTACTTTTACAGTATTAAAGTACAGAAATGCAATAATAAAATGTAAAATAACACTTACTAGTCTTTATTCTACTGCATTAAATAATTAAACACCATTAATCTTCATTAAAACGGCACAATTGAATTTTGGCTTAAATTCTCTTGAAATCTTACAGTCACAGGCTATAAAAAGAAAAAGAAAAAAAACCCCACTCAAATAAATGTGTAGTTCAATTAGAACTATCCTTTGCAACAACTCCACAAATGGCATGTTCAGACCTGTGTTTTCTGGTTAATTGTAATTCCAATTTGACATTGCAAATCCTGTGATGTTTCTACTGTAGATTCACACATTGTGATATCGATGCAAAAACCATATATTGTGCAACCCTAATTCAATCATTTATTTAAAATTATGCATATCTCCCCTATATATGCTTAATTCTCTTTAAGGTGTTTTCTGTATATTAATAGTGCGTGCAATATTGGCAAAATTGCTAATCATAGTATCGTAGGAGATTTTTTAATTATACCAATTAATTACACAATGCCTATGTAGGCAAAGGCTAACAACACTGTGTCTTATAACTCACTCAATCTTAACTAGTTGTTTCTTGAACTAAAATCATTATCATGTTTACGCTCACGCTCTTGCTTGTGTGATCTTACTTGTTATTACATTCTTCTTATTACATCAATTATTGGATCATTTCTGACTGCAACCTTAGAGGCTTCATCCCACAGTAAATGCTTTCAGACTCGAACTTTGTGAAAAACAAACATTAGCATTTAATTAGTAAAATACTTGATGTGATCGGGATGATTTGGATTCCTGTACTTTTTAATCCAAGTGTTTAGACCTACAGTTGAAGTAAAAATTATTAACCCTCCTGTATAATTGTAATTCTTTTAAACATATTTTAGAAATATTTTTTTCTTCAACACATTTTTAAACATAATAGTTTTAATAACTAATTTATTTTCTCTTTGCCATGGTGACAGTGCATAATATTTTACTACTTATATTGCAAGATACTAATATTCAGCTTTGAATGTAATTTAAAGGCATAACTAGTTGGTAGGCCTAGGTTAAAGTTAGCTAAGTCATTGAAATTAGCTAAGTCATTGGACAGTGGTTTGTTCTGTAGCCAATTGAAAAAATATTTATTTCTTAAAGGAAAAATTAAAAATTTAAATTACAATAAAGAAAATTGAATATTATTAACCTTAAAATTGTTCAGAAAAAAAAATAAAAACTGCTTTTCTTCCAGTCAAACTAAAAAAAATACTACAATAAATAATAAAAGATATTACAGCAAATACTGTGAAAATGTCCTTGCTCTGTTAAACATCACTTGGGAAATGTAAAAAAATTTAGAGGAGGGCAAATAATTTTGACTTCAACTGTAATTATTCGTTGATAACTCTTAATATCGATTTTCTCATTACGCTGTTTCGTCACAATTCACAAAGTAGCATGATTTAAAATAACACAAGTTTTACACAAGTCTCTATATATGACATTCTGTCCAGTAAACCACATCTGCTTAAATCATTTATGAAATACTGCACGCTTTCCAACCATACATTTTTAAATTCTAGTGTGCTTATGCCATGTTACACAATGGACGTCTTACATCATCCCCGGATGGCCATTTTTTTAAGCTGAACATAGCAGTGCATTACAGGAGATTAATCCACTTGGGAGTTCCGGCTTTAAACTGCAAATCTCAGCCATTTAATATGTGGCAGTTACGCTATCGTGTGCACTAATACACAACAAGAGATGTCGGATGGTCTGAAACACACACACACACACACACACACACACAGACACACTCAATGGTTGTATGTCTCTGCCTGTAGGTGACCTCCGACAGGTTTCCATGGGAACTGAATGGCTGGCAGAGCCTCAAGAATCTGGAGTTTATAAAAGAGGAAGCAGAGGTGATGATTTTACATTTTACGTTCTATAATACTTTACTCCAGCTTGATTCATTTAAATTGGCCCTATAATGAGATTTCAAAGTTTCAGTTCTGTTTTTTCAGCTGTTCAACCGTAATGTCTAAAAACACTTCCATTTTCTCAGAATATAATTAAAATCATTTAATTTCTCAGTCTCTAATCATTTATTGATGCTAAACGCTCTTTTCTGAGAAGGCTAGTCTGCTTTGATTGGCCAGATGGTCCAGTCTGTAACTGCTTACTAAAGCAAAATGGCCATAACATTACATGTTCAGTGTTTTCTAAATGTGTGCAAGTGAAGAGTTATCTATTGTGTATGTACTATCGTGCAATCATTAACGCAATTCAGTTCATACTTGTGCATTAATGTCAAAGATTCAAGGGTTTGTAATCTATGCTTGATCATTTCATAGTTTTATGCATGGGTTGTTATTGCTGACAAGTCATTTCAGTTTCCGTTGTTTTATTTTATAGAGTATGGCATTTATCATATACTGCTGATTAAGCTTGCAAAAAAATACACTCACAACCTGCTACACACTGCATAAAAAAGGATATTCAAAACTGCATAATTGGAACACTTGAAAAAAATGATCAGTCTTCATTATGCTTCTTCTTTATAGTTATTGTAGTCATTTCTGAGAGATTTTGTCTCTCAGAAAGGAAATGAAAAGTGTCTCACTCAAAAATGGCATTAACATTTCTTTAAAAAAACAAACAAAAAAATGGACAGATGTTGGACTCTATGAGGATTTTAGGTTTAAAGCTCAGTGTTAGTAATGTGAGACTAACATAAAAGTTCATGTCTGATCCTTACAATATCAGTAGGAAAAAGAGGTACTAAAAAGCACCACTGCATAGTAAAGAACACTCTTGTTCTTGGTAAGTAAAACCTACACAAGTTTATCAGCATTGCTTGTAAGTTGCTTTCGCATGAAAGCATCTCAAGAACTTAAATGTCAAAACATTATATAACTGACATTTCAGTGCATTTTCAGACATTTCACTGCATCAAAAGCACAGAAAGCACACTTCTAAGGTGGTGACTTTGTTCTAGTAAACTTTGCAACCAACAGCAGGAAATACTGTTTCACGCTTTGAAGAAACCACCTCAGTTTCAGAGAGCTGGAGAAACTGCGAATAACCATTTACAGCAGAAAGCTCATTCATATCATGAACGATAACTATATTAGTTCTACAAACTGATCTCAATATAAAACATTCATTTAGACCACAGCTACAAGCCTTGATTTTGTGAACTTTTCTTTCTAGACATTGTTTAAATTGGATTTTTTTGTCTGTTTGAATTTATTTTTGTATACCCAACACTTTATTGATGTTAATTATTAGCTTTCCTTAAAATATATGAATGCAAACATCTTTATTTATTAAACTAGATAATTATGTCATAGCAAAGTTTATTAGAGGATTCTGTCTGTTTGAAATTTTCATTTATACTTTAGGCTACTTGTAGCCTATAGAAAACTATTGTAGATTTTACTTTAACTTAATGCTATTAATTCATTCATTCATTTTCTTTTCTGCGTATTTCCTTTATTAATCTGGGGTCACTACACAAGTCACACACATACATTACGAACAATTTAGCTTACCCAATTCACCTATACCACGTCTTTGGACTTGTGGGGGAAACCGGAGCACCCGGAGGAAACACACGCGACCACGGTGAGAACATGCAAACTCCACACAGAAATGCCAACTGACCCAGCCAAGGCTTGATCCAGGCGACATCGCTACCCACTGCGCCACCCTAACTTAATGCTATAACTAATATTTCTCCATTGAAAAAATTTAAGAATTGACATTACTGAAGCTGATGAAATCTGATTTCAGCTGGTCCTGGTGACTGACTGAATTTAAAAAGATGTTATCTTAATGTGTGAAACAGCAGCAGATCATTATCGGTGACAGCGACCACCTTTTAGGATGTGAGTGGGGAAAAGTTACCAGCAAACATACGAAATGACTCATTTATTATGTCCTTGTTTCTTTTTTTGTGGAAATACGAGTCTAAGAATAGAACAGAGAATGCGTAGGCGACATCGGCACAGATAAAAATAGAAATCAAACCTCCTTTAGGGGAAATAAACCTCTGAAACCTCACAAACACAGGAAGGTGTCAGACTAGTTCATGCTGTGGCTGCTAGTTGAAAACTGAGCATTTTCTGTTACAAGTTCTCTTTCCCTCAGTGTGTGACACTGTGTTTGTTTTCTGTCTTTCCCCATCAGATTCTGATTCCTCCCTCTTGCGGTTTCTAAGTGATGACAGGATCTTGTTGATCCAGGAGGAAGCAGAGTTTTCCCAACGTGACACAAGCAGGCGATCTAGGAAAAAGAGCCGGAATCCCAGCAGTCCCAGTTTTCCCATCAGCCCCTCGATGCTCGCTCCACCAGTACGCCTGGACACAGGCCCCCCTGAGGGGCTGCCCTTTCCCGTGCCTGACTCAAACACAATGCCACACTACCATGTGAGTATACCATGAGAGATGTGTCTGCTCTCACACCATTGCATAATTGGATTCTCTGACTGTGGGTCAACATCCTTCCTCAAATAGTCTTGTTTGAAACTACAGGTTGCACATAATCATTCAGACGTTCCTTAATAAAAATGTTTCAGTTGTCTCTTATCTTACGGCATACATTCGGTCTCTATTGTCATGTGATTGTGCATTGTCATTTGCACACGCAAGCATCTCTGCTATAGTCGTTTGTTTCATAACAACAGGAAATTCAAATTGTTCTTCCTCATTGTCTCTTTTTCTCTCTCTGTCATTCTGTTCATTGACACAGAGAGCTGCAGACACGCTTCGAGCAGATGCGGATAGGTGAGTGGATTTCATATCTGCCTTAAACGATTATACACAGAACAAACCATACAGAAACTATAACTCGAGTGTAGTAATTCTTTAAAGTATACACATCACATTTAAATGTTGGAACTAATCCTACCATCCTAATCACAGCTTTTGTCTATTTAAAGCTTTTGGTTTATTCACTTCATCACTGCGGGTTTTTAAATGTGAAACAAAATGATCATTTTTAAATAATATTATTTTTATGCTGTTGCTTGTTATTTGATTATTTGTCTTAAGGAATTCATTCCAAATGTCCTTTTCACGTTATTCCCTTTTCATACTTCTCACTAGATTATAAACAAGTGCTCGCACATAACGGTGGAGGAATGGCTGTTGGGTCAAATGTGGTTTTCACCATATGACACTTTGCATACTCAGTATTATATTTTGACAGATTCACAAAATGATCCGCTCTGCAGTTTGACAACAAATCATTTCGACCGAACTTGATAAACCTCAGCCATTCGTTCCCATCACAAGGCTCATTTAGTACGATTTTCAGAACGGCAGGTGCTAAACACAACCAGATGTGAAGGTGCTATATAAAGCACATGTTCTGTGGATTTCCCCATACTTATTCTTATTATAAGTACTTCTCGTGTCACGAATACATTTTATCAGTTTTACTTTGCCCTTGCTATTATTACCTGATACTGGACTGGCCAAGATTTTGAACGCAAAGCTGAATCAAGCATCATATTATAGAGTTTAAGAATGGGACATTTGGTAGTTTGATTCTTTCATGATAGATTTGTACTGGTCTTAACAGCAGTCGTCCTAGGATCAAAATAAACATTTATAAGAGATTGATGTTCATTGGTTTACACACTAATGGGATGTGACCATCTTGATTAACTCTTCCTCATTTAAAAATAAGGAACATAAATTACTTGGCTGCGATTTTTATTCGATTGATTACAGTTTCAGTCTAAAAACAGAACGATCTGTTTCATTAGTATGGACACAGAGATCAATACAAAAGAGAGTTGAGGTTCAGTTCTTAATTTATAGTTGTAATTTATAGTAGAGTGTAATTGTGTGAAGATGGTGTGTAAGTTTTGTGTGTATATAAGGGTGTGTTTGTGAGAATAACAGCTGTGGTAAAGCTGCTTCACTTAGAATTAGGAATGAAGTTAACCTCAAACACCAGCATCCTGTCCACCACCTATCCACCCTGCTGAATTTGTATGACAAAGAAATGATCAGTCTATAATTGTAATGGTAGTGTTATTTTAACTGAGAGACAGAATAGCAACAAAAATATCCAGAAAAATGCATCTAAAAAATATGAACTGATTTCCATTTTAATGAGTGAAATAAGCATTTGACCCTTTGCAAACTAAGGATTTGAAGTCGTGTTTTGCAGTTAGAGGCCAGGCATTTCTTGTAGTTGGCCACTAAGTTTGCTCATCTCAGGTTTGCATCTCAAGAGGGATTTTGTTCCACCCCTTTTGGCAGATCCTCTCCTGGTTTTGAGGCTGACTTTGGCAACTCAAACTTTTACCTCCCTCTACAGATTTTTCATGGGATTAAGGTCTGGAGACTGGCTTGGCCACTCCAAAACCTTAAAGTGCTTCTTCTTGAGCCACTAATTTGACCATGTGTTTTGGGTCATTGTCATGCTGGAATACCCATCCACAACCCATCTGAATGGTTCCCACCCCCAATCTGATGGTACATGGCCTGTCCATAATCCCTTTGATGCGATGCGGACGTTCCCTTAGCAGAAAAACACCCCAAAGCTCAATGTTTCCACCTCCATGGTTGCCAACTGGTATTGGTGTTCTCGTGGTAACAGGCAGCATTCCTCCTTCCCCAAAACATGGCAAGTTGGGATGACCTCAAAAAGCTTGATTTTGGTCTCATTAGAACTCATTCAGACGTTAAATTTTAAACGGCACTTTTTCAAGATTTCAGTCCTTGGTGGAGTAGTTTTTTACCAATTGTTATCTTGCTGACTATGGTCCCAGCTGCCTTGAGATCATTGACAAGTTCATCATGTGTAGTTCTGGACTGATTCCTCACATTCTCATTATCACTGAAACTCCACCAGGTGAGATTTTGCATGGACTACGTGACTCATGGAGATTCATGGAGTTGTTTTGTGTTTCTTTCCTTTGCGAGTAATTGCAGAGTAATCTGTTGTCAGCTTTTCACCAAGCTGCTTGACGATAGTCTTGTAGCCCATTCCAGCCTTGTTCAGGTCTACAATCTAGTCTCTGACATCCTTGGACACCTTTTTGCTCTTGGCCATGGTTGGGAGTTTGAAAATCTAAATGATTTATTTCTTTTGTGAGCAGGTGTCTTTTATACAGGTAAGAAAACTGAGATGAGCAGCACTCCCCTTAAGAGACTGCTTCTAATCTCAGCCTTTTACCTGTGTAAAAGACATCTGGTAACCAGAAATCCTGATGATCGATAAGGAACCAAATACTTATTTATTTCCCTCATTAAAATGGAAATCAGTTCATAACTTGTTTTAAATGCATTTTTGTTGCTATTCTGTCTCTCAAAGTTAAAATAAACCTACCATTACAATTATACACTAATCAATTCTTTGTCAGTGGGCAAACATACCAGGAGAGGATCAAACACTTTTCCCCCACTTGTCATTTGACATTATTTCATTATTGCTGTTCTGTAAATGTAATCATAACAACCCGATTAAATGTCTTAGAACTATTTCTCTCTTGTCTCACAGTCTCTGCTTTTCCTATTTTGTCTTATACCTTGTCTTTTTCTCTCTAAAGATATGCCAGTTCAGGACTTGACAGACAAGGGGCATCAATGAGGAAGGTAAATCATAAGTACAGTTACTGCATCAGTAGCGGTAATGAAACAGAATTGATGAGTTGAAAAAATTGAGACAGTCAAGAAAAATGAGATAAATTCATTCAAATGATCAATTCTCTCTGGAGAAAAATATTTATTAGAGAATCTTTATTTGCAATTTGGCAATAAAACATATTGTGCTATTGCATCATTAGATTATTAAGGTTTTAACTTAACCTAAAGTATATTTTTCAGCATAATAAAACTGTTGTTTTTTATGTTTATGTTGTTATCTATTAAATTAATTCTTTAATATTGAATATTCTTTTTTATATTGTTATATTTTTAAATTTAGAATAAACTTATGTGGTGCGTGTGCTTTTCTGCAGCAGAATTTCACAATTTTTAAAATCTTTACAGGTTTTAGTTATGAAAATGACAACAAATAATGATGTTATTTCTTTCTTCATTGTCCATCCTCTCCTCTCTCTCTAGTCTGTACATTATGCCTCTCTGAGGACCAAGCCCAAGAAAAAAAGCAAAGGTACGATGATCAGATAAACAGGTTCTGATAAGTTTACTTGTATTAAACTGTACCGTGTTTGTCAAGAAGAATAATAAGGCTTTATCTCATATATGCTCGTCATTTTGAACGCTGTGTGTGTGTGTAGGTTCCCTCAGTAGTGCCAGCAGGAGGCGTATTGCCTGCAAAGATCTGGGTCATGGTGACTGTGAAGGCTGGCTATGGAAAAAGAAGGACGCTACGGGCTACTTTACTCAGAAATGGAAGAAGTACTGGTTCGTTCTTAAAGACTCCAACCTCTACTGGTACACCAATCAGAATGTAAGCAAATGGTCCCTTTGCCTTGTGTTGTTCTGTGAGTGTGCAGGTCCAATATTGTCCATTTAAAATTCACTAGCTGAATTTATATAATCAGTTTGTAACTAGCACTCCAGTCAGCATATAAGAAAAGTCATATTTAAAAAATAAATGAATAAATATTTCCTCACTATATCCTTACACTGTGTGAGTGGTTATAAACTTTCATAAATGTCTTTCTTCTGTTGAACAAAAAATAGATTCAAGATTTTTTCCCAGTCAGAGTGAATTGGCCAAATCTGATTTTTATTTAAGTTGTAAATAATGGTTTGAACCAGGGGTGCTTCAAAATGCAAATTCTGGACTGAAATCTAAACCAAAAACTAGCCACTTTACACTATGTGGTGTCTATGGCCTAAGGGTGTGAAACCAGCACACTGAACATCAAAATCTCGATTAATTGAACATTTTAATTCGATTACAATTAATGAACAATTGTTTTATCTATTTCATTTTTTTATCTATTTTATTTTATTTTATTTTAAGCATAGTTTTGTACAGTAAATATGCTCACATATTACCTGTGAGAGATTTTTGAATGATGGCTGCATTACTTGCTTTTAAAATAATTGAAGAAAACACACACTGTCTACTATCTATGATTATTTTTTTCAACATCAACGTTGAACAACTGAAATTAAACACACATTGCCTAAAAACCAACCGTCACTTTTTCTTATAAAAAGTTAAAATAAATAACGCACTTTTGGAAACAAAATAAATAATTTTTAAATGTTTTTCATATAAAAAAAAATCTGAAAAATCTATTCTAAATAAAATATCTCTTGTATATCCTGCAAATAATATTTTGAACAGTGCATTGCTTGAATGTTCTGTTAACAAATATTTAATGTGAATAATAATTTTGAGGTAATAGAAAATTTGCCGTCATATCTGGTGTAGTCAATGTAGTGCAAACGTGCAATGTGTGGTTACATTTTTCAAGAGGTTTGAGGGTTTGCGACTGCGCGAAGGCTGTGCTGGGCCAAACTCGTGCATTCGACGCAGAAGTATAAATCAGACTTAGCAGACCAGGGGTCACGTGACTCCACATACAGTAGGGAAAGTAACTAAAAAAAACTGACCTGAAAAATTTAGATGGAATATAGATTCTGAATGTTAAATTCCATTATTTTTCGATTAATCACCCAGACCTAGAGAACAGTTTTTCTTTTCACTGATTTTTTTTTTTTTTTTGTCAGAGCATCCCTAGTTTGATCCAATTTAAATGACCATGTTGACCATGGATTGAAAGCTAAAATTGGAAATTTCCATTTCAGTGATGTAGAAATGGCGTAATGATGTATGATGCTTGGAACACACTTTTGTCATAAATGACTGTTGTCCTTCCACCCATTATCTATGACATGGTGCAATTTTATTGCACCACTTCTTGCTCTGAACTCTATTCTATTTTAACTGCTTCATAATTATGAATGGAACAGAAACAAGCTTAATATGCTCTTTATCTCCTTATTCATACCCAAAATGGAGAGATATTAGTCTGTTTCTTTTTAAACCAAAAAAGAGGATGGCAGGGAAACTCTGTATATTCCTGAAGTGAGCACACGTCTGAGGCGTATAAATGTGCACACCAACCCAATCTCTTTTATGTATCAGCAACCTTACATTCCTTTTAAACCAATACATGGCACAGAAAAGGAAATAATAAAACAAAGACAAACTTAAAAACTGATGTCTTATTACATTCTGTTCTGGCATGGAGGAGACATAGTTTTGAATAGAGGCTAGTTTTTTATGCCTTCAGCGTTAGCACAAGCTTTTATCTCTCCTATCATTGGAAATGACACAATTATCAGCAATTCGGTATTTCCTGTCTTCATTGATGGCCAGGTCAAAAGCTAACAAACCTGGCATGATGTTTAGTTTTTATTGTTCCGCCTTAAAAATGTCTCATGTTCGTTTCATTGTTTTAAAGATGATAAAAAAACACATCTGTGCATTGATGCTATCCTGTTACTGCCAAAGTTATGATTAATCTTGCCGTTGTTTCCTTTGTTCAGGATGAGAAAGCAGAAGGCTTCATCAGTTTGCCAGAGTTCAGGATAGACAGAGCAATCGAATGCAGGAGAAAACAGTGAGTGTTGAACCGTCTCTGTTGTGTCGGGCTTGCAGGTTTGTTGGGTGGGTCTGTGTGTAAAACCTATCGGCTAGTGGAATCTGGGTCACTGCAGAACTGCTGATCTCTCTTTTATAAACACACACACAAACACTCATGCTGTGATTAAGTGTAATCTATTTGTGTCTGAAGGTCTCTGTGCCTCTTCTTCTTTGTTTCAGTGCCTTCAAAGCATGTCATCCCAAAATTAAGAGTTTCTTTTTTGCTACAGATCATTTAGAGGAGATGAACAGGTAAGTGGTGTCAGAGCCCCTTCAGACATCAGCCCACCACCCTGATAACTCCTCATTTCCACATGCATTCCTTGTTTCAGATGGATGAATCGTTTAGGTTTGGCTGCTATTGGCTACACACCTGATGATCCAGTACCACGTCCTGATGAAGGTGAGATCATGTCCTGTGATATCATAAGCTAATAATGCTCTGACTTCAGAGTATAGTTTTAAGTACAGTGAAAAAAAAATGGTTGGAAAATTGTTGCAAACAATTTATGGCCCAATCCCAATTCTACAGTATTTTTGTACCCTTACCCCTTCCCCTTGAAACAGAGCGTGAAGTGGAAAGGCTTCAAAATTTACCCCTAAGCATTGGGACAGCCCTACAACACATGCACATATGTCATCATCATATGTCAATCGATGAGATATGAGCTACGAGATCGGCAATCACGACTGCTGTAGTTATTCCAGTTGATTCATTTTTTGGTATTTATCTTCAGGAAATCAATGAAGACAACGATATCATGCTATCATAATGATACAATGTGCCAATAAGCTCATAACTGTACTGTGCATTTACACCATCGCCATATTCATCTATGAAAACACAAGAAAATAGCATTAACATTATACCAGACACTGTAAAAAGCTCATTCCCAGCTACTAGACTTTGAGGTATTCGAGTGTTAGATGTGAAAGTACGTTGTAGGACTGCTGTACAGGAGTTATTATTATGGATTACAGATAGCAAAATTTATTGTTTTATCTTTTTTTTTAATGTATGAAGGTGAAACAGGAACGCCATTATGAATGTATTAAAACATATGCCTGTTTGTTGTAAAAAATCATAATAATGACCAAAAAAATACTAATTTGTGCATCTCCTTACTTCCGTGTGCAGCCATACTGCCATTGTAGATGGTGTATTCTGGGAAATTTTCGTAGCCCGTGGTTTCCAGTGTGGTCCTGAAAAATCTCAGTTTCAAGAGCTATCTAGCAAGAGAATGGGGACAACCCCTACCCCTTCATGTGAACACACAAAAAAAGGGGGTAGGGGTAAGGGGAAAGGCTAAGGAGTGAAATTGGGAATGGCTCTTTATATTTTTGAATTTAAACAAACAAACAAATTAAAAAGAACATTACTAAATTTAATTTGTTTGTTTAAATTCAGCCCATATGAATTGTTTGCAACCACTTACCTTAAAAAAATGAGTAAATCCAATGAATAATTTTTTTAAGTGTAATGACATAGATGATCAGTTTTTGATTATCATAAACAATAATGGTATGTACATGTCATTCTGATTTCTTCATGTCTTTGTATAGATTACTGGAGCGAGAGTGATCAGGATGAGGTTGACGGCTCTATGACACTCAAACAGGAAGCCACATACCACCATAACCCCACTGTGAGTATAAACACACACGGAATATATTTAGCCAAAAACGCCCTTTGACTGACTTTAACACAAATACACACATATACCTATTGTGCGTTAAACTGATCAAAAGTGAAAGTAAATACATCAATAATGTTACAAAAATGATTTAAATGTGTTCTGTTCTATTAGTGGTCTGCTCATCAAAGATTTTCTATAACTGTCCTCCACATTTATAATTAGAAAACAAAAAGAAAATTGTATTAAAATGATTTCTGAGGAATCTTGTGACAGAATACAAGAATAAACGTTGCTGAAAGTGTATAATATAATGGCTAATAATAATAAAAAAAAGTCATTTAAGTATTAAAATAGTAATAGTAAAAATTACTGTTCTGCTCTGTTTGGGGTAAAATAAATGTAATTTTAGTGCACAAGCAAAAAAAAAAAAATAATTACTGACCAAAAACGATGATGATAAATGATACATTATAATTAAGCAAGCTCATGATGGCAAGAAGGG
>CAIGQQ010033541.1:165950-179676 GCA_903798035.1 Danio albolineatus | reverse complement strand
GATGGACTTCAGGAGCTGTACAAATCATTAGAGCAGGCCAGTCTGTCTGCTTTTGGCCAGCAGAGGCCTTCCACTAAACAAGAGTTTAGACGATCCTTCATCAAACGCAGTAATGACCCCGCCACGAATGAACGGCTGCACCGCATACGGGTTCTCCGCTCCACACTCAAGGTATGCAGACACAATGAGGAATATACACTTCTCACGCTGGAATGTGTAGACGTCTACTCAAAACCTACTACTTCTACTTCTGTTGGATCTAAAAGAACATATCTTTTCAAATATGTAACTAAAAAAATTGCTGGTGCCCACTGCCCAATAGGCAAGGAATAATATCTGGATTCAAGGTTTACCGTGTTTTGGAAAAGTCAAGATTTTAAAACCGCTAACGATTTCTGTTACCATTCCTATGGTATATGTAAAAAAAAACCCATAAATAACAAAATTGTTTTTTAGGATAACAGTATCTCCAGCAGAAAAGGACGGTCCACATCAAAAGCTACTGGTCAGCCCATGATTCAGGAAACACTTAAAAAACAAATAGCTTATAAACCAACATCCAAGCATGCTATAGACCTGAACAGTGCAGTGGCTTACTTTATTTCCAGATCTCCAAAGATGCCATTTTACGTTCTAAGAAATTTGTGTTTTGATGAAGACAGCAGAAGTCAATGATTTATTTAAATCATTTAGCCTGACATGTTTCTTAAAATAGAATATATTGTGTTCTGTGAGAAAAAGTTGTAGTTTTTATACAGAACAAATTTTTTGAGCAGTAATCACAAAAGCATTTTAATCCAAGGTTATCATACCATCAGAATCATATACCGGCCCACGCCTACTGTCCCATTGACTTACAATAGTATGAAGAAACATAAAATATACTATTTTTTGTGTTCTGCAGCTGGTTTGGGACAACTTGAAGATGAATAAATGATGACAGAATTCATCTTTTTGTGTGAAATGTATCTTTAAAGGCGCAGTATGTAATTTTCAGGGTGTATCTTCACAGCAAACAAAGATGTGTTTTGATGACATTGTAACTTAAGGTAGAATCAAAAGAGTTGTCATCTTCATTACATGGACTCCTAAAGAAATTATGCTCATGGATGAGCTGAAGTATTCCAACTTATTATCATGGTAGTATGAAGCAGAGTGAGGCTGAACACAGGAAATTTCTCTAGATTCGAACAATCTTCTAGACATTTAGAATAATGCAAGTACATAAGTCAGCAAAATATATAACCATGTTTTAATGGGTTTTGGCATACCTGTCAATATTAAGATGTGAAAATAAGGGTTTACCCCCCAAAATAAATTCCCCAAATTACGAAATATGTTCATCTGGAGCAGATTTGTTGTAAATAAACAGTTGAAATGGTCAGAAATAGGTTTTATTATTATTATTTACAAAGGATAGAATAAATAGTATACATTAAAAAAAGCCACAAACAAATAAGCAAACAGTTTAGTCTAATAAATTTAATAGCTATTATAAAGAAATTGAATCAAGTTATCAAATCTCATTAACCCTTTCTTCATTGTATGATTTAAACATTCTGATTAAAGAGCAAAGAATAAACCTCTTATTTAGATTTTTCGTTTGATTACATTAAATAACAGAGGTGTCACTTTAAAAATGCACACATCTATAATGAAAGCATTCGATTGCTTTCCAAAATTTTTATGCTCATTTAAGACAAAATTTGCTGTGTTTAAAAGAAAACCCACCAAGATCGACATGTTTAGATCTTGTTATTTGTATTATTATTATTACTATTGTGTATATGTCAGTTCAAACACGTACCCAAAACACAGAGTGTCCACCTTTGCTCTGTTTCAAAACGCGTGTACAGAATCCATTTAGGAAACAGCGTCACTATATCACTATGGAGTGCATCTGACAGTCACGCACAACTACATGAACTGACTGTTTTAAGGATTGTATAGGGCCACGGCACATGTAATGGAAAGTAAGGGAATTCCACCCTTTTTAGATTTATTTCAAAGTGTTTTCATGCCTAAATAAAATGAAAGCCCAAAACAGATTCACATTTAAGATCAAGGGGCGTCCCCTGGTGGTTCGGCAGTATGGGTTGCGTATAGGGAGGATTGGCCCTTTAATGTTTATTGCCACCCTTCATGGACAGATTAAAAATATGGGAGAAATACAAGAAACTACCTTTACGGGATGATAGCAAGAAAGAATTGTAAAATAGGGGAGAATCCTGGGAAAAATGGGAGGGTTGACAGGCATGGTTTTGGAAAAAAATCTTACATATTGTTCCACTAACTGTTTGCTAAAAGGCAATAGTGCCATATTTGTTCCATTTACTACTGGCTCCCGTTGAATAAGTTAGTTACATAAATGATGACTGCTCTAATTTGAAGATAAAAAGCAAGACTGATTACCTACTAGGCCATCTAAGTTGTTCAAACATAGAGGCAAAGAACATATGATTGGCCCCAGGTTGGCAGAAGCCATCAAGAAGATCTTGACGTTGTTCTAGGCAGCTTTTTTTGATCAAAGCAAATAAAACTTTTAAATGTAATAATAACTCTGCAACAAATGTAAAAGTGTAGAACTTTCCTAAAGCTAAACTTCTCTCTATCCTTCCCTTTACCTTCAGGCAAAAGAGGGCGACTTGGCCATAATCAGTCAGGTGCTGGACGACCCTTGTTTGACCTCAAGAAAGTTTCGTGAATGGAAGCAACGCAACCATGAGCTCTTCCTGGATATCTGCGAGTTCAGCTCTGCCCCACTGGAACCGCCCA
Source organism: Danio albolineatus (assembly GCA_903798035.1). Lineage (NCBI taxonomy): Eukaryota > Metazoa > Chordata > Actinopteri > Cypriniformes > Danionidae > Danio > Danio albolineatus. Next base: position 176,901 of record CAIGQQ010033541.1, on the reverse strand, counting down.
GTGAGTCCAATGACCTTTCACCTCTGTCACCAACAACGCTGATGATGCACACTCACTCCTTCATAGAAACGCATGTGTGAAACACAGTCACACACTCACATGACTAACAAACAGTCACACTCTAAAATAAAGACACAAAGGTATACAAATAATGTGAGTCGTGCATTTCAAACCCACATTCACACGCACACACACTTTAAAAAACACTGTGAATTCAGACTGTCTTCACTTTTCCTTGACGGACGACCTGATACTGCCCTCCTCCTGACCGTGAGTGACACCGGATTAAACCAATACACTGTAAGATCAATGTCGAAGAACTGACCCAGCCTCCGGAACTACTGCAGACAGACAAACATAAAGTCAGACTGCTTGCCATGGAAGCGAAAGAGTTACGGCTCATTGCAAACTCTGTACAATAAATTTCATCACAGCCACTATTTGAGACGGATGGAAGAAGTGAGGTGCCCAGTGCATGCCTGAAGAATCTTCATCTTTTCAGATTAACTGACCACCAGTTGAACAAAACAGAACCGTATATAAAAATGAATCTCTTATTTTTGTCTCTGATTGAAGTGGGGGAAAATCTTTTTTTACATCTTACGAGGATTTTGTTCGCTTATTTATTTTCATTTATTTTGATTTCCTTCCCTTGGAATGCTGCAGGAAGAGCACTCATGTAGCCATGGGCAACAGGCTTCACTCTGTTACCAAGCAACACCGCCCTACTGTGTTACTCTATACAACTTTCAAAGCAAGCAAGAGTGATGGGAAGTGTGCGTGTGTGTGTACGTGTGCGTGCATGTGTGTGTGTATTAGAGTGATGAGAGAAAGACTGAATATGAGTCGACGGATGCAGAAGTTTCTCTATTGGAGATTTGAATTCGCATATGGGAAAAGATGAACTCCTGGCAGGTAGTAACGCGTTTAATTTGGCTTCTTTAGAATATTTATATTATAGCTGAACTCATGCATGGTTTAAAAAGTATTACTATATGCTATCAGGCCAGAGAACAGTCTGTATATAAGAAAATATTATTTGCATAGCTGCATCCTCTGTTTAAAACTGTGAATTGTACTCGTGAATGCAATCTTTTGACTCTGCCAACGCAGAACCTTTCTACTCTCTATTTTTTTCTACAAAAAAAAGATGACAAAAGATGAAAAGCTTTGCTTCTCTGATGTTATGACTGTTTTTGCTTGTTTCCGGGTCTTTGCTGGTCATTACCTCTGAGCTATGGGCTACATTCAGGTTGTTTCTGTTTGCTAATGTCCGTGTTCCTTAGACAGACTCCACTAGCCAAAAGCTAACGTTTTAGCATCAGTCCTTTTCACAATTCTAGACGTCAGCGGCTCAGGATTCTACAATTAGATCAAGTCAAAAGAGAGAGAATTTGAGGTTCAAACATAGAAATAAATTGGTTCATTCCTGGCTGTGGAGTGGAAAATGTCCCCCTCTTCTGATAAATGTGTGTGTGTGTTCTCATCCCTCCACACAGAAACACGTTGCTTTTAAACACAGCCCTGCACATGAGCTCAGTGTTACAGTTACGTTTGATTGTCACTTTTTAGGATCTTGTGGGATGTATTTTAATTGAATAGAATGTATTCATTCATTGTTAACTGTAAGACTCATTGGAACAAACACACACACTACCCACACACAGACAATACTTTCATGTTTGTGAACGATGCTTTCTTACCAAAGCAGCACTCAGAATCACGTCTGCTCATTACGGTTACTCTTTTAATGATTCTTTTTATGTGAATGTTGGTTACACTTCACTGTGTCTCATCCCATGATGCGTGTATGTGTACGATCGAGTGCGTGTTATCCAGGCCATCGGGGTTTCACTGTGGTTTTAAGGGCATGTCCCCCCTCTCCCCCCACACGGCTATGCTGTATAAGGTGTAAGTTGCACTGCAACATTGAGACGGAACATATTGCTCTTTTTTCAAGGTTTTCTTTCAAAAAGTCCCCTTCTGTATATTAAAACACCAGGAAGAGCCTGATATTTATTCACAGTATTATTCAAAGCTAACCCTCTTTGCTTTCAGAAATATAAATACATATATAAATATATATAATACAGATTGTAAAATGTTAAACTAATAAACTGAGTTCTCTGCACTCTGCATTTGTGTGTGGTGTGATGTTTTCAGTGACCAGTTGTCATTTCTGATATACGTCCAATTTCACACATCACTTTTGTTTGGTTTATCAATATCAATATATATTAGTCTTTCCCAATGCAAGAATTTCACCACTAAACAAATGGCATGTAGATTTCAGTGGTGATTTTATATTTATACACTTTATTCCATTTTGAAACAAGATTAAAATTTTAACATGCGACATTGTGTTAGATTTTATTTCCTCATTTCTAAAATCTAAACCTAGGACCTGGTTGCTTAAAGTTAGGGTGACAACCACTTTTTTCAAGTCTGCATAAAAGGCGTAGGTTGCCTTTTATTTATAGGGACTTTATTTCAGTATTTCGTTGTACTTCTAACAGAAACAACAGAGTATTGAGTATGAAATGGGGCTTTCTTTTGCTCATCATTCCATCATAGCAAACTAACATTGAGAGAGGGTATTAATATGCAGTTGCTATGTAAGCCCTCTGGCTGACGCAGCTTGATCTTATAACTTAAGTATTTTAAGTTTTGTCAGTTTAGTCGCCAATTCGTATCAATTCGTACAAGATCAGCCGTATGAAAATGTATGATTTTTAAAAAGGATGCATGGCCCCCAATCCCGCCCCTGAACCCAACTGTCATTGAGGGATAAGCAAATGGTACCAAATTGTGCACATAAGATCGTACAAATTTGCCACTAAATCAAAAAGTTATGAATTGCCGTGAGATCTTGTTGGCTTACATCAACAGAATGACCGCCACTCCAAATGTGGAAATTATTCACTTAAGATTACCAAAACAAACTTTTTTTCCCCTCCCTGGATTAACGTATTCACCTTAAGAATTACAATATGGGCTACCAGAACAGACTTGATTTCATGTGGACTTTAAATCTCTTAAATCATGGAGTGTGCATTAGTGTACACATACTTTTTGTGGTGTAAGCATGGTTTTATAGCTACTGGGTCAAAATTGTTGCACCCTATGTGTACAGCCTTTATGAATATATTAAAATAGATAATGTTTAATCTATTGTAATTTTAGTAAAAGTGATCTTTTACTTCAAGATACAAAAATACATTTTGCATGAAATCACAGACAAGTCAGTCTTTTTGTTTGGAAAGCTGCCTCACAGTATGTCTCCTTGAATTATTGTCATGTCCATGTATTCCAAGTGTACAACCAAACTGCGTTTTGTATGTGGCCTAAAAGTGATCAGTAAGCTGAGAAATACTGCACAATCAAAACATTGACTGCAAAACCCCCCTCAAAATTAGCATTCTTTCTATTGTTCCTCCTGAAAAATTCACAAGATGTTACCTTTACAGCTGCCAGTTTGCACAACAGACAGATTATGCAAACAGTGACAGTGACAATGGCAGTTATATAGCTAAAATAACTCCAAAAACAACATGCGTTTGTACAAAGAAACATTGCAAAAGCTAATGTTACTTACGTGTCGACCAGAAGTAAAGCAAGTTTGGCGTCCGTTTTATGTCCTTCTCGCTCTCTAACGTCTCTCCAGTGCTAGAATAGTTAAGGTTGGCCCTCTTCCTTGGTCGAAATGGTCAAACTCCTCAGTTCACTTCAGGATCTCCAGCAATACTCCTAATAAATACTTTTGTGTTTTATTAAAAAAAACTTAATTGCAAATACCATTTTATACCACATTTCTTTTACTGTTTTTCAAAATATTTTCTGGAGCCCCGCTTGCCCACGCACGCTCTTTCCCAATTAAAAGCAGCCACGCCCCTTCATTCTGATTGGCTAAACAAGATTTGCGATGTTCGGTATGATCGATCAGACACATTGGTCAGATCGGTCAGATCCAGTGGCTTTTTCCCCCATTTGCACTGATTTGTACCACAGACATAAACAATTATTATAAAGTCGAATTTTATAAACAATTATTTAATTAAATAGTATAATATTTCTAGAAAGTACGCACACATAGAAGACATCAGCTAGCCTCTTAAAATTATATAATATTATAAAATAAAATTATCTGCCTGACTATCTTCTTCTATCTCACAATTCAGAGAAATAAACGCTTTGAGGCGTAAACTATTAATTGAGAAAATATTTGAGGAAAATAGCAATCAGCGTTGTTGTTTTTTTGCAATTCTAAATATTGAGTTTACATCTACAGCTTTTTTTTCTGAGAACTGTAACTTCCTCAAAATTGTTTGAAGTTTAAAAAACTACAAGATATAAACTCTAAATTATGAGAAGTGTGAATATACAATGTAAACTCATCTATTAAGCAACAAAGTACACTAAGAGAATAGTATACAAGCATAATAGTTTTATATAATTTGAACAACAATGAATATTATTATTCATTATATGAAAACGCCGTCTAGAATATTCTTTCGCGCTCTGAGGGCTTGCTTGACTCTTCTTGCTTTCCGTACTGAGACTGAAGGGGGCGGGACTGGCATGGCGGCCAAGGTGAGTTTCTCTTCCAGCTGAGTTAGTACATAAGATCTTGCGTGTTCTTACAATATGTATGCCTTCTGCAGGACACCATCTCTTATCTTGTCAATTAGCAATTTTCACGGCGAGTCACACGATGTAGCTGTTATTCCGAGCACGAGCGCGGTGTTTGTTAAACCAGAGCTAAGAACATGCTTTTGACAAACTCCCTCTCGCACACTCATGAATGATCTCCTGCTCTGTTTTACACCATAAGCTACTGCTAGACATCGTTTTGATGGACATGACTCTATATAATCTGCTAAATTTTCAGATACGTTGTCCCTCTGTCAATCTGAGGACTCAAGAAGGATTATTACACGCGTTAAAGCGTCTTCTCATGCTTCAGTCCATTAAACTAATACAGATAAAGTGCTTTTGGGAAGATCATCAAGGAGCTGAAAGGGAGAAAAGGCTTAGCCAGGGCAAACATGTTTATTGACAACCACACAGCACTTAAAGTATCCCATTGCCCTGTTTATGGTTATGAACAACATTAATACACTATATGAGCACAGCTTTCTTTAAATTCATTTTACTGTATGAAAACACGACTGTATAATGTCCTTTTCATTAATTATTGAGAATAAAATGTTCTATATGTAAGTCCTGTGTCTGTTATCAATTTGTGCTGATTATTTTTGTGATCATATGTGTGATGATAGAGGTAAACTTGGTTTTATATTCGGATATTCAGACATTCTCCTTAATAATATAATTACAGACAAGTATTATTTGCAAATTCTAAATAGGGAAATCATGTTAGCAGCAAATGACTATCAAAGTACAACATAGTTCACAGTGAATTAGATAGTGTTAATGTTGTTTAGAAGTCATACTTGCAGGCTGATTCCGATCGAATATTCAAAGTGACATGGTAAACAATATAGAGACTGCTGAATGAATGAATGTGGGAATATAAAACCAACTTTACCTCCATTGTGTGATGGTCTAAAACCTGCATGTTTGTGTCAGTCTGAATGAATATTTACGTTGGTCCTCAGATTCTGAAGTATGCAGCCATTCCTGCTGCTGCTGTAGTGGGTTTGGGCTCACTTAGAATTTATTCACTAAATGAGAAAACAACTGAGGAGCTGATATCGCCAAGAGAGGTAAGAAAAGACATTATGCAGCAGTCCACACTATAACCGTACTTCCTGTTTTTTCAGTACATTTACAGTGTGTGTACATATAGTACCAGTTACTTTTATCAAATGTGTGAACAACAGTGGCACTTTAGACAACCTGGGCCTGTCCTAATACCCACACTTGTGGTCTTTGCTTTTGTGTATTGTTATAAATTTAAAGCGCATTTGCACACATTTTGCAAGTTTAATAATATTTGCTCTTGAAAATAAAAAACGTAAACATTTTTAATGGCACAATTTTACTATGCTGTTGTTAATTATGAAACAAACAGCAGTTGCAAATGTTTTCAAAATGCACACACTCGTCTCTATATCGATAAAATGTGTTACATGCATTACATACTAAATCTAGTTTAGTCAACTTCAAAGTTCTCCCTTCAGCTCATGATTTAGAGCAGGGGTGCCCAAACTTTTCATATAAAGAGCCAAAAACCAAATATCATTATGAGCCGTGGACCGAAGTTAAATATGCCAAACAATATTACATTAAAGTTTCCATACATAATTTCCTAATTTATTTGATAATATTTAAAAATAAATACAAATAACATTACTAACTGTATTAACTCATACAGTATAATTTTTAAAATGATAACTTATTGCAATAAAAACATAACAGTGGAGTTCAATGCTAAATACACTAGCCAAGCAGAATCTGCCTTTGGCTTTATTTGCTCACCAAAGTCTCTGTATTGTCCTCTATCCATCCTGTACATTTAAACTAAATCTGATTAATTTACAATATTTAATTGAAACATTTAATTTCAGTTAGCTTTTAACTATAAAACAAACAAACAAAAGATTACATTAGATTTGAAAAGACAATCTCTAAACAGTCCCCGTTATCCTTCTCAGATGGGATGGCGGGCCAAATCACCCACGGGCCCTAGTTTGGGCATCTCTGATTTAGAGATGTTCCTGAAGTTCCTGAACATGATGAATAATATTTGTTGATAGTGTTGATGTAATGGGTGTTAAAGGTGCAGTAGGGGATCTGCCAAAATGTTAACCATTAGCATAATAGCTTTGAATAGCTTTGGGGTTTAGAGCATTACTTTTAGTGCTAAATCATAGACATTTCTATTATTACAAATTTGTAATTCAAAATTACGCTGTTCTTTTGAACGTTCAGAAATTCCTTAAAAACAGATCCTCAAAATGCAAAATACAGGTTTCCACACAAATATTAAAATCACTGCTTTCATATGAAAATGATAAGAACGATTCCCTGAGCACCAGTTCAGCATAACTGAATGATTTCTGAAACATAAGGGGACACTGAAGGCTAGTGTAAAGGCTGCTGAAAATTCAGCTTAGCCATTACAAGAATACATTGAACTGTAAAATATAATAAACAAACAGCTATTTTTAGTTGTACTAATACCAGTATTTCTGTATTTTGATAACTGAATGCAGCCTTGGTGAACATGATTGGCTTCGTTAAAATATATTTTGAGAAATACAAATTCCAAAATGACGGTGTGAATTTGTCTGTCTCTGTCCAGTTGTCTATCTACTCTCCAGATGGCCGTGCTGTGCAGTTTGTGGAGGAGCAGCCTGGTTTGGTTCAGACTGGTCTGGGGTCTGTGAGAGTCGGCCTGCAGCCTTATGTCAGAGCTGTGCAGGTCTGATACACACACTGTCCTCTCAAGCTGTGATAACTTAATTAGCTTGTCATTAAAGAATATTGAAATGGTTTACGCTTGATAACATTTGTATTATTATTATTCTCTCCTCTTTTAATAGAATGGCCTCACTTCAGTCAAAGTCGGAGTGATATCGCTTTACCAGGCAGGGCAAGGTGAGTCTGACTTCTGCGAATGAATGAGCAGTAATGAATGCACTGACTGTGAATCTGACTTTTAACCCTGTGACCTCCTGTGGTTTTAGACACATATCACTTCCTTCGAGATCCACCTCCTGGCTTTCTGCCTAGAGTCACCATCATCGGTGTGTCTGGATTGGGTGGCCTGATTCTGGCACGCAAAGGTAAGCTGACAGTGTGGTTATTGCTTGTTGTTTTACTCTGTAAAGTAATTAGAAAGTCAAGCTGCATGATGATACTGGGAAAATACGCAAAGATATGCGCTATTATTGTTTAGTATTGCGATAATGATAATTCCTGCAATATAACATTTAGCTAAAAACTTGCTATTTTTTATGAACTTTTTAAAATTATTTAATTTAATAATTATACTAAAATAAACAGGTCATTTTAATGATGTTATTAAATCTAATTCAACTAACAACTATAAAAGACCAATGTCTAGTTGCAAACAATATCAAACCAAACTGAAAAAAGCATTAGATCCTGATGAACCCGATATGAAAGTTGATTCATGCCCTGTTTGTGAATATATATATATATATATTTTTTTTTTTTTAATTAATTTTTTCATTTGTAAGCAGCATGTTAAATTATGTGATTTTTGTTTAGGCTCTAGATTGAAGAGGATTGTTGTACCTCTTGGACTGGCTTCAGCTGGTACTGCAGTATGTTACCCTACACAGACTGTGGGAGCTCTGAAGGTACTATTAAGATATTTTTTTTCTTTTGATTGCTAATGCTAATTAAAAGTGCTAATGGGGTCTAAAATGTTTAGAGTTTGTCTGCTTTTTACAACTCTGAGTTGAAACTTGACCGGATAGGTTTCATACTGTAAATGATCATGTGGTCAAAACTGCCACAAAAGCTACTCTCCACTTACTTCTCTGACATTATTGGAAGTGTTGTGAAAAATGGCACAAAATGAGGAATCCATATTTGACTTTGTTATACAAAGGCATTCCAGTTGTTATAATTGACTTATACACGTTCTTTTTATTCACTTGTTTTCTTGCTCACCCACATTAAGCAATGTGTTTTTTTGTCAAAAGTAATTGTGCATCTTACTTAGCACTTGACAAGATAAGATGGGTCTTGATGAAATCTGAACATAAGTGGACACAAGGAGCATTGATGTGCACGTTAATACCAGGTGGAAACAGTAATGAGTCTCAATGGACTACTTTTGATCTGATCGCTGAACTTTACATTAATACCTGGTTATAAATGTGATGTTACAGAGACCCGAAAGGGACATGATGGTGGGGGAAAAACTGAGTGGGAAAAAAATGGATGGGAGAAAAAAAACAGAGGGAAAGGAAAATATATTTTTAGGTTTTGCGTTCCCTCGCAAAACAGTTTTTCACAAACACTTCCTGTTCATTTCATACACGTCAACCCTCCCTTTTTGCCAGGATCTTCCCATATTTTACCTTTCTATCCCGCAATCATCCTGTCATTAAGTATTTTACCATATTTCTTTTGTATTTTTAATCTTGAAAGCATATTGTAATTAATATAAAAATGGTTGCATTTACTTTCTGTCCATTTGAGCTGTGTGTCGATCATCACCCTTCATATGCATATGCGTGTACAGAAGCTGATCTGGGATCAGTTTATCATACGGAGCTTATACATGCATTCGCTGATTATTTTAACATGCTTTCAAGATTAAAATATAGGAAAATACTTAATGATAATATCGGGATAGAATGGTAAAATGCGTAAGAATCCTGGCCAAAACGGGAGGGTTGACATGTATAAAGTGAATAGGAAGTGTTTGTAGAAAAACAATTTTGCACGAGAACGCAAAACATCTTTGCCAGATAATGCAAAAACTTTAAAATATATATATTTTTATCACTTTTTTTCCCACCTATTTTTTCCCCCACCAAAACATCCCTTCTGGGTCTCCTTATGATGTACATTTTTTTTGTAACTCTTCTCTCTTATCCTCTCAAATATGTTAATATAGTTGCTGTTCCTCCTTACTTTTCACAGATCACAGGTAAAAAGGTGTATACTGTCAGCTCATCAGTTGCTTCTATGTTTAAATCCAAACCAAAGGAAGATGTCGTCATGTCTGCTGTAAACGTGGAGGTAAGCTACAAACATCCAGAATAAAAACCAAGTTATGTTGACGTTTACAGGTATACATTATGTATTGTACTTTAATTTACAACATCAAGCAAATCATGTAGTGTTTACTAACTGTGTCTGCCTCTATCCAATCAACTCAGACCTCAGGCAGCACTCCACAATTCATTTTGTGATTGTTTCACTCTAATGTATGCCACAAAATAGAAGCTTTGTAGTTTCGTTTATAACAAGACAACTTGTAGAATTCATGTTTGTTTGTTATGTTCCCAGTCTGCTGCTGCAGTAACAAGCCCAGATACTGAATCACCCACAAAAGCACTTTCTAAACTCCCACCTGAATCTGAGACGGCCCCTGCTACTCCAGACGAGGATGTTACACCAGTACCAGACGTTCTCCCATCAGTGGAATTAACCCCAGCAGCTGATGTTGTAGATCCTCCTCCTGTTGTTGATGTAGCATCTGGAACTTCTGCTCCACCTTCAGAACCTGAACCTACCCCAGCACCTGCTCTTGAAGCTGCTCCTGTGCCTGTTGATGATACTGTCCCAGAACCTGAACCTTCTCCAGATCCCATTGCTGAAACAGTCAAAGAAAGCACACTTGAGCCTCTTGAAGCTCCAGCTGCTGGCGCCATTACAGACACTACTCCTGAACCAACACCTTCCTCTGAGATGGATGTCACTTCTGTTGTGGAGTCTGATCCGGAAATTGTCCCAGAACTTGAAGTCCCTGTACTTGCAGCTGTTATAGAGGAGACCACACCCACAGTAGAGGAAGCCACACCCCCTGCACCTGTCCTTCCTGATGATTTCACCCCAACCATATTAGATAAGGAATCTGCTTTTATTGCCCCAACACCTGCTGAAGAAGCCATTCCATTGACTCCTCCCCCAGCTGAAGACAACCAGCCAATAGCTGATGAGACCCAAGCTTCTGAACCAGCCACAGGTGAGAAAATTTAGGGGAGTGATTACACCTATACTATTTCAATTCACCAATTTACCACTTAAGCTGCAGTCACGCCTCACATTTCCATTCATATGCACACAAATGCGACAGACCGAGATGCAAGCTCGTGCAACAAGTTTTACATTTTGCTGCGTTCGAAAGTTCAAGCTTGGTGAACTCTGACCTGTGAAATCACATCATGTGATTGCGTGAGACCAATCGAAGATCAAAACATGGAGCTTTTTTAAATGTCTAATCATTTTGTTTAATCCTGCCCCTTTTCGCAGCACCGTATGACAGAATTTCACATGCTCA
>CAIGQQ010033541.1:145464-162950 GCA_903798035.1 Danio albolineatus | reverse complement strand
CAAAGGTCACAGGTTTGAGTGCCGGCACCACTAGGGATTGTTGGTGGGGAGTGTGAATAAATATCAACCTCAATACCATGGCTTAGGTGATTCCCTAGAGCAAGGCACCAAACCCTCTAATGCTCCTCAGCCCTACTTCATGGGTGTTGGTTGTTTGGAGAATGGTAAATGCATAAATGTAATTATGTAAATGTATTTCACCTTGTGCACCTTTAGCCCCCTTGCACCTTAATATTATGGTTGTTCGGTAAACAAGTAGTGATCCATTAGAATAGAGTGTGTGTCACTCCGCCTTTATACACATTGGCCTCTTTCACATTGTTATTCGTTCCCGCCGGCGACTGTTTACTCTTAATGGCTTCGGTGTTATACCTGGAACTGTCTGTGAACAGCGCTCTCGGCGTGCAAAGAGCACGAAGAATCAGTTTGTACTCTTGCCTGAAGTTCTGATTGAGTAACCCATAAACCACAGCATTCAGACAGCTGTTGAAATACGCCATGAAGTAGCTGGTAACGAACAGCCACTCCGGGATATTGGGCGCCACTTTTGCAGGGTTAATGGCCACTGCCAGCCCAATGAAGTTCAGAGGTGCCCAGCACACGGCAAAGAGCACAAACACCACAAACATTGTCAGGAAATTTCTCAGATCAGCCGCTCTGACTTTTGGATTGGGCCGCACACGTCCTTTAACCCTGATCACCAACGTCCAAATGCGCAGGTAGCAGAAAGAAACCACACCCAGCGGGACCAGGAAGTGGATCAGAACAACACAGACTGTATAAGAAGAGCTCGCTGTCTGGGTGAAGGTACAGGAGAAAACCCGCGGGTCGTATTTTAAGGATCCAACAAGGAAGTTCGGGACGGTGGCTAAAGCAGTGAGCATCCAGGTGAGCAGCAGGTACAGACAGGTGTTTCGGCGTGAATACAGACGGTCGTAGCGGAGACTGTGGCAGATGTAGCAGTAGCGGTTGATGGCGATAGCTGTGATGTTGAAGACCGAGCCGATCACGCTCAGACCCATTATAAAGCCACTCAGCTGGCAGTGCAGAGAGCCCATCGTCCAGTCATTGTGGAAGATGGCGATCAGAGCTAAGGGGTAGGGGTACAGCGCCACCACCAGGTCAGCCACAGAAAGACTCACCACAAAGATGTTTCCTATGAGAGAAGGAAAAACAGGTCGGTTTATATGAGAAAAGCACAAGTTGCTGTGCGTTATGGCTTTTTTGCTATGAGGCCATAGGCTTGTTAAATTTTTTGTGTGCAATAAATATAGTCACAGAAATTATTCTGACATATAAGTGATATTACTGTCATTTTAGGACCATTTTATGCCACTGATTTTATAATGATTAGTAGCATATAATATTGCTAATAAGTATAAACACTACCAAATGACAAAAACATTTTATTCTTAATGGTTCAACCAAAAATGAAAATTCCCTCTTTAAGCCTTTATGAGTTTATTTCTTCTGTTAACCACTAAAAAAGATATTCTAAAGAAAGCTGGAAACTGTAAACATTGACCTTCATAGTAGTTGTTTTTTCTACTTTAAAGGTCAATGGTTACAGGTTTGAAGCTCTCTTCAAAACATCTTCTTTAGTGTTCAACAGAAGAAACTTTATGACTCAAATACAAGTCATGAAGGTTTGAAACCACTTGAGGTGGAGTAAATAGTGGGTACATTGCCATTTTTGGGTGAACCATCCCTTTAAGATTATATAGATTATGTCATTTGACATTTATTTTTATGTAAACATGATGGAATATATTGGGTCTTCAAAAAATATTGAGTTCATGTCCATGAATTGCACAATAAGTCAATATGTTGATTACTGAGACAGGTCAACGTTAGGTTGCTAGTATTTCCTATTATATGATAGCAAGTACTTGTGCTGAACACTAATAATAATAATATTTATTAAACAACAGCTAGGCAGGCAGATAGTTCAAAGACAGCAAAAATAATACCAAAATATATGAATATTTTGGCTTTCAGCCACAAGTGTTTGCTCTGGAACAAATAACCGGTTACTAGATGAAATATTGACTGTTGGATATACCAAAGTCTCTAGAATGCACAAAACATGTCACTCGTGTAGTTTGGATTGGGGAAAGTGTAACGATCAATATGTCGAATGAAGCCTCGCCTACAGGAGCCAATCATCGATTGCTAGACTGACGTTTCTCACAGACGTGTGCTTTTACAACAGCTTTCTGTGGTCAACAAACGCACAGGAATCTCAGCAAATACTTTCTTCACAGACATATGACATATATTCAAATAAAGCTTGAAGTCTCTTGAAGTCTCTTCTCTTCAAGAAATGAACTAAGTGCACTTAAAACAAGTTTTTTTTGGTTTTGTAATCTGTAAGAAACAAACGCAAGGTACAGTCCACCCTGTCAAACGCATATCACATGACAGTAATTACTCAAACTTGTTGACAAAGAGACTTGTTACTGTCATTTGCTGAGGAGATTCACCACCAAGACCAAGTTGTGGATTAATTCAGAAGAGCAGCGCGATCAGACGATCATTATTCAGAGGATGATAATGTGTTGAACAGCCATAAATGAGGTTGGTGTCATGATCTCGTTTCTTTCGAGAGCGCATGCGCATTTGCTTAGGCAACCTAAAAAAATCAGTTGTTTGATTCAGACATTTAGAACCGAAACTCATGAGACGGTTGTTGTTTAACTTTATTGATGATTCCAAATAAGTAATGTAATTGTAAGCCTGGTAAACAGTTTTGGAGAATTTGATGTTTCCCCGTTCACACAAAATGCCTGAACATACTGCCCGAGAGGCGCTTCAAAGATGGCCGCCAAGTGAAACGACTTGCCTTAAAGGTACTTTGGATGTACCATACACAAAACAATTGATATATCATATTTAACCAACCTAACTGTCCAAAGTAATGCTGCTCTCATTGTGTATACTGATTCCCTAGATCTCACACCTCCGAAATCATCCAAACTAATTTTGAGGCACTACATTTACAAATGAACTGTATATCTGAAGTCTAAATTACATCTATGAGCTCTTAAAGTTACAATCTGTGAAATTAATGCAGTAGTGACATGAAACTAATGCAGCATGGTGGCGCAGTGGGTAGTGCTATCGCCTCACAGCAAAAAGATCGCTGGTTCGAGCCTCAGCTGGGTCAATTGGCATTTCTGTGTGGAGTTTGCATGTTCTCCGGGTGCTCCGGTTTCCCCCACAAGTCCAAACACGTGCTATAGGTGAATTGGGTCATCTAAATTGTCCGTAGTGTATGAGTGTGTATGGATGTTTTACATTGATGGGTTGCAGCTGAAACGGCACACATATGCTGGCGGTTCATTCCGTTGTGGCAAGCCCTGATTAATAAAGCCAAAAAGAAAATGAGTGAATGAATGACATGAAACTCTTTCTGAGCAATCCTGAAGGCAGAGTAACGCAAATAGTGAAATTGTTCCCCTGGCGATTTGGGTAGAATATCAGATGACTAGTAAGATCTTTCAGCCAATCAACCAATCTCAGCCTCTCAGCCAATCTCACAAACTAGAACAAGCAGTTAAATATCTAATTTACTGACACCATATAGCAAATATAAATAATACTGTAGATGAAAACAAGAACTGATGAAAACAACCAAGTCCTGACAATACATCGAGTCTTACAAAATAATCCATCTGTTGAAGAAACTGAACGTTAATTACTACATTATTAGCTTTTAAAATGTCCTCAGCATGTTTGTGGCAGTCAGGAGGACATGAGTTAAAGATTGTAATGTTTTGCAAATAATGTTCAGTGTCTTGTTTTGCCTCTATATCCTTTCATTTTTGGGTGATCCGATTTTCATTGTACGGACAAAAGTGTGTGTGTGAGAGAAATTCATCTTTTTTTGTGCTTGGAAAGAAATCATAAACAAAATTAAATTACACAGGATTATGTGCAACCCAAATACGACAAAGAAACCTATGCAAAGAAATGATTAAATTATTACGTAAGAGATTCTAAAATGAAAAGTGTCATCATTTATTCATTTTACGGACATAAAAACACATAAGACATCATCTCTATAGTGCACCACAGAAGAAATAAACTCATAAAGTACTAGGTATCCATTTTTTTTCAGTGAATTATCCATTGAAAACACGAATATATGCCCTACATTAGTCAAAAATGGAAAAGGAGGGTGTTCAAACCTTCACAACTGATCAGTGTGGGATCACATGAGCTCCACCGTCTGCACTGTCATTGGTGCTCATATTATGTCATTGCGCATTTGCATAGAGCTGAACTCTGCTCAACTTTAGTTACATCGCCAACGGTCTCTGCTGCTCATGTCACCTCAAATCACCAGCGCTCATTGAAAATGAATGACTTCCGGTTGCTTTGTCGCTACAAATCGCTGTCAGTATGAACGGCCCTTGAGGGGACCACAAGGACTGTGTGCTCAGGAGGCCTTTGCTTGTTTACCAAATGAGGGACAACGAGTGCCTTCATCTCATCTCTCACAAAACCTTTAATAAACACTGCTACCGTGACTCCTTTCCTATTTGCCATTTCATTTATTTTATTTTATTTAACAGCCTACCTAAGCAAACGGTTTAGCATTACAACTGAAACAGACACAGGAAAAAGGCTTGACAACCTATAAAAAAACGGAAGAAAAGTGATAGAGTGTCTTTCTCTGAAAAAAAGAAGAAGATGTGATTACTAAATGACTAAATCTTTGCCATACGTGACACAATCTTTTTTTTTGTCTTTATTATTAACTTCATTTCTAATATTCTTAATTTTATATATAACTATTTTTGCAATTTGTGTTTGTCCTTGTTTTATTTTGCATTTAATTTAATATATCACTAACCCGGCAGCATGGTGGCTCAGTGGTTAGCACTGTCGCCTCACAGCAACAAGGTCACTGGTTCGAGTTCTGGGTGGGCCATTTGACATTTCTGTGTGGAGTTTGCATGTTCTCTCCGTGCTCCCATGGGTTTCCTCTGGTTTCTCCCACCGTCCCAAGACATACGCTATAGGTAAATTGAATAAACTAAATTGGCATAGTGTATGTGTGTGTATGGGTAACGGCTGGAAGGGCATCTGCTGTGTAAAAAGTATGCTGGAACAGTTGGCAGTTCATTGCACTGTGGTGAGTAAGCTGAAGAAAAATGAATGATTGAATGAATGAACAGCACTAAAGCTTTATTAAACATTCATACAATTTTTCTGCTGCTCATTTTAGTTGAACCTTTGTTCTACTTCCTTTTATATGTTCTTGTTTCTGTTTTGAACTCCATTTAATTTAGCACTCATTTTTTATTTAACTACACTTCATTAGATATGATTTAATTTACAGCTAAGCATCAATTTGTTATCTAACTTGTTAATATTTCTCCTTGTTATTTTCTCCTTTGTGCAAGATTTGTATTGTTATCCTTATTGTGCTTCTACAATAATGTATGTTACTTCATCATTTATTCTTAATTTAATTAAATTTACATTTAGTGATAGTTCTACGATTGGGTAAGCTAAATTGTTCATAGTGTGTGTGTGTGTGTGTGTGTGTGTGAATGAGAGTGTATGGGTGTTTCCCAGTGATGGGTTCCAGCTGGAAGGGCATTCACTGTGTGAAAAATATGCTGGATAAGTTGGCGGGTCATTCCACTGTGACGACCCCTGATTAATAAAGGGGCTAAGTTGAAAAGCAAATAATGAATGAATGATAGTTCTATGGTGGCCGAGAGAGCTTAACATGCTGCAATTTAAGAAAACACATGCAATCACAAAAAACTGGCAGCAAAGTAAGATCTTCACAACGCAAACACATTTTTAAAAAAATGTGATGCGTTTTCTTACAACGCAAACAATTTATGAAAACGTGCTGCATTTACTTACAACACTTTCAAAAAGCACGGAACACAACGGAAATGTTTCAAGAGACCCTAAAACGTGACAGACCCATCTATTTAGGTATGGTTATTTCAGCCTGATCTCACAAAAAACGTAAGCATTTTACGTTTTGCCAGTTTAGTGGCTAATTCATATGAATTCGTACGAGTTCAGTCGTATGAAAATGTACAATTTAAAAAAGGAGGCGTGGCACCCAACCCCACCCCTAAACCCAACTGTCATTGGGTGATGAGCAAATCGTACTAAATTGTACGAATTAGATCGTACGAATTCTTACGAATTAGTCACTAAATGAAAAGTTACAACTTGCTGTGAGATAGCGTTGGGTTATTTAGGCTAATAAAATACAAAAGACAAGGGAAACAGAACATTAAAATAAACAAAAAAACTCACCTTTCAAACATCACCCACAACTTGGAGCAATAGTCACAGCACAGCGGCGTCCGTCATGTTTTTGGGTCCATTTGAAATATTTCTGTTATGTTCCAATGTTTTTGCAAGGGCTGTGTGAAAATGCAGCACATTTTCGTAAATTGTTTGTGCTGTGCAAAATGCAGTGTGTTTTTTAAAAATGTCTTTGCGTAGTGAGGATTTGCAGCACGTGTGTGTGCAGTCATATGGATGAAGATCTTTTCTTAATATGTAGTTGTTTTTTGTACTGTTATTGCATGTGTTTTTTTAATTGCAGCACGTTAAGCTCTCTAAGCCACCGTATAATTCACCCAAAAATGAAAACTGTCATTATTTACTTTTTTAGCTTCCGTTTTTATTAAATCCAAAATAAGATATTTTGAAAAATGTTGAAAACCGTTTTCCATTGACTTCCATTAAATATTTTTATACCATGGAAGTTAATAGTTACCGGTTTCCAACATTCTCCAAAATATCATATTTTGTGTTCAGCAGAAAAAATAAACTCATGAAGGTTTAGAACCAAATGTAAATGATAAGTCAGCTTTTATTTTCATCTGTTTACCTATCCCATTTAATTCTATCAATAGCTAAGCAGCAAATAATGTGGTAGAAATGAAACGGTGCCAAAAAAACGTATATCAATTTGAGAAAGAGCAAAATGAAAAATTGTAATAGTGTCTTGCAGTGACCTTCCTTTCCTGATATCAGCAAATAGAAATAGTGCATTTCTGAGAAAGTGTGTGCGTGTGAGAGACTGACAGGGAGAGTCTGTGTCAGAAGTGTGTGTGTGTGGACTGACAGAGTACAGACCCCACTATGTCATTTATAACTCAATTAGGGAGGTGCTTTAATAACTGTTATCCCTGCAGACTAACATTAAGTCCCCTCACACAGTTCATAACACTCCGAAAGATAACGAAGAAAAAACAAAGCCCCGCTGCCAGGCCTCGTCTGGCTGTCTTTAAAAGCAAAGTAATTCAACCTCATGTTCCAGCTCAGAAACAAAACGCTCAGACAGATCCGTCTCCTCTAAAAATGACCTCATTGTGTCTGTGCAAAAATGCATCTCTGATTGAGCTGCCCCCGTAAACCCAGTTAAAAATCTTTCAGTGAATCAAAAGGCGCTCGTTTCCGCGGTTTCAATTATTCTTCCACTCTCCGCAACACTGATCAGGTCGCACTTGTTTTGCTCGCCAATTTCCATTCATGAACTCTCATTGACTATTTCCGTCCATCAGACTTCATCTCAATCTCGCACCAAAGAAGCTGAACAGATTACGTGCGAGGAAAACTGAATATGTTTGACAACACGTGAAGGTCGCGTTCGTAAGTGAAACAGATTCACACAGACTTTTCAAGTGTAGCAGATCTGCAGCTGTTTTTGTGGGTGTGGTATCATCTGTACTAAAGTGTTCAGACTGAGTCTTCCTATATCACTTGAAAACACCACTGAAACACAAGTGTGGCGTGATTATGGATAATCTGAGTATTATAATATATTTGGGTCTCTAGTTGACCCTGGGGAATATAAACTGCATTTGGTAAGGGGGCTCAAATTATACATTTTTGTTTTCCCAGATGTCTTTCAATTATATTTTTAAGCAATATAAAAAAAAATTAAAATATGGATCATTTTGTGCTGATGTTAAAGGTGCTATAGAATGAAAATCTGGATATCACTAAGCATAGCTGAATAATAACAGTTCAGTACATTAAAATGACATACCATGAGCACTTTGTCAATTTGTGTCTTCAGGCTGCTTTCTCTTCAGCGCTTGCTAGATATGTATCGAGATTAGTGCATATTTATTTAAGTGAAGTTTATTTATAAACTAATTTCGAGAGGATCACGTGCAGATGATTGCTCGCAGCTGGTCCCGAAATATTCAATGAATGATTCACCAATCAGACGATTCTTAAGCTACTATATATACCCTAAGTTCCATATCACAGCCATCTTCATTTTGAAGAATCCCCCTTCCACCCCTACCCCTCCTCCTTTCCTAGATGGGTGGCACGGTGGCCCAGTGGTTAGCACTGTTGCCTCACAGCAAGAACGTCACTGGTATTAGTCCTTACCAAGCCAGCTGACGTTTCCTGTGTGGAGTTTACACGTTCTCCCCGTGCTCACATGGGTTTCCCCCGGGTTCTCCGGTTTCCTCCCACCGTGCAAAAGCAGGCAACTTAAGTTAATTGATTAATACAAATCTGCACCATAGTCATGCTCCTAGTAAGTAGTTATCTTTTTATAGCAATCACTATCCGTTCATTAGCTACTACAGCAGGGGAGTTCTTGAGATCTACCTGAGCTCAAACTCTCCTCTCGCCTTGCAAACGGGAGGGAGCCCTGGGCTCGAGGATATTTTAAGCTCAGGGCTCTCTCCCAGGACAGCATGCCAAAAAAGCTTTATAATCAATCATCAGCTAAGTGTGAACTCTTGAAATATATAGCTGAATGATAACAGGGTGGCATAGTTGCTCAGTGGTTAGCATTGTCGCCTCACAGCAAAAGGTCGCTGGTTTAAGCCCTGGCTGGGTCAGTTGGTGTTTCTGTGTGAAGTTTGCATGTTCTCCCCGTGTTCGCGTGGGTTTCCTCCGGGTGCTCCGGTTTCCCGAACAGTCTATGGTATGTGGTACAGGTGAATTGAATTGAATAAAATAAATTGGCCGTAGTGTATGCGTGTAAATGTGTGAGCGTATAAGTGTTTCTCAGAACTGGGTTGTAGCTGGAAGGGCATCCGCTGCATCAAACATATGCTGGATAAGTTGATGATTTATTCTGCTGTAGTGACTACTGATAAATAAAGGGAAAGTCCGAAGAAAAATGAATGAATGAATGAATAATAACAGTGCAGTAAATTGGAAATGACACACTGGGAGCATTAAACGCTTTTATTTTCTTGCTCTCATGTAAAGTGAGGGTCAAAACACTGACTGCAGTGATTCACCCAGGATCATTAATATCCACACCCACAGGAGCGTTTGATGGATCACAATGTTTTATCAAGTCTGTCTTTAAAGGGGATCTATTATGCCTATTATGTAAAATAAGTCTCTGATGTCCCTAGAGTGCGTATGTGTGAAGTTTCTGTTCAAAGTACCCCATAAATAGTTTTTATATCAGAGCGGCAGTTCTGTGGGTGCAAATGCCTTGTTGATGCCAGATGTCAGAGGAGAATTGCCAGAATGGTTCCAGCTGATAGAAAGGCAACAGTAATGCAAATAACCACTCTATACAACCGAGGTGCATCTCTGAATGCACAACACGTCCAACCTTGAGGCGGATGGGCTACAGCAGCAGAAGACCACACTGGGTGTCACTCCTATCAGGTAAGAACAGGAATCTGAGGCTGCATTTCACACAGGCTCACCAAAATTGGACAATTGAAGATTGGAAAACACTGCTTGGTCTGATGAGTTGATTTCTGCGATGAGTACTCATCTTCTGATGGCTACTTTCAGCAGGATAACGCGCCATGTCATATAGCACGAATCATCTCAGACTGGTTTCTTGAGCTTGACAATGAGTTCACTGTACTCAAATGGTCTCCACAGTCACCAAATTTCAATCCAATAGAGCACCTTTGAGATGTGGTGGAACAGGAGATTAACATCATGGATGTGCAGCAGACAAATCTGCAGCAACTGGGTGATGCTATCATGCCAATATGGACCAAAATCTCTGAGCATTATTTTCAGTACCTTGTTCAATGTATGCGACGAAGGATTAAGGCAGCTCTGAAGGCAAAACAGGGTCCAACCTTGTACTAGTAAGGTGTACCTAATAAAGTGGACGGCGAGTGTAAACATGCATGAAACATTTTTTAAAAGAAAGTGAAAGTTCATGCAAATGAAATACATTTATTTTAGTTTTGAGTAAATGCAGATGATTTTAAGTCTGCGTTATCCTATCTCATCAAAGTTGAAGTAAAAACAGCAAAGCCCCTTTCTCGTTTGACCTACATCTCCTGAAGGTCAGCGATATCATTTTGTGCCAGAAGAACCAGGCCCTGCATTTCATATGATCATTTTCGACTTTCACAGACTTTCACAGTCTGCAACAAACAGCATTCTCTTTCTTTTTTAGCTGCAAGACGACTCCCTTTTCTGACAAACTGAGATGCAAGATTCAGTAACATTACATCAGCCTGCTGAGCACAACAGCACACAAACGGAAAAATCGGATTTTAGACCGTCTTAAATCTGCACCTTTTTTCCACCGTGTCACCTTCAGCACCAGACATGATTTATCTGAGCGTTTCTTTTAAATCTATAGTGGCATTTTGACTAGTGTCTCAGACTGCCAAGCATTTCTCAACCCGAAGACGGAGCTGACAGGACGTGTGATTTGACAAGATCACCATCTCCAGTCATCAGTCTAGCAGAGTCCAAAAAACCAAGAGACTCATACACAGTTTATGCAGAAATTAAAATCGTTGGATATATGCAATAAACCAACCAACCAACCAGCCAACCAACAAATTAAATTAAATTAAATTAAATTAAATTAAATTAAATTAAATTAAATTAAATTAAATTAAATCATAATACCAACCAATCAACCAACCAATCAATCAATCAATCAATTAATCAATAAATCAATCAATCAACCAATCAATCAATTTGTAAATACTTATCTGCAATTGTTCTCTTTTCTAACTTGTTTAAATATGCAAATGAGGCATGCTTTAATTAAATATGCACTAATCTGCATAGATCTCTAGCAAGTGCTGAAGAGACAATTTATTGATCAGTGCAAAGAAAAAACCCATTCTGAGAAAACAGCCATTGAAAATATGTATTGCAATTGAAATTTAGAGCTCCTGTTGTGAGCTCTGAGGTTGTTAGCGGTTTGTATATTCTTCTGTTAGCATTCAAGCATCTTATTAATAATCATGTTTATTAGCAGTTTGTGCATACACATTAGCCACAAGTCTAGATTCTGCATTTCGTTGCTTTGTACTTGTACATGTGTAATGACAATAAAGTTGAATCTAATCGAATCTTATCTAATCTAGATGGTTTCAGCTGTTTCAGTTTAATTGTGTCAACGCTTTATGGGCCCATTCTTTCCCTCATTAAGCCCATCTTTTTCATACACTTCTGTTTTTCAAATCAAACGTTTTAATATTCAGCTTGAGCTGAATGATTTGGCACATAATGTTTTAACAAATGATAAAAACAATCTTTAGAAAAAAAAGGAAAAACACTGAAAAAGTGAGCACTAATGCACTCAAACCTTCATGTTAACGTGGTTTATTATGACCATTGTTGGCTCTTTGCTCTTTTGTAACTAGCTTTGCATTAAAGCATCTGCTAAATGCACTGATGTAAATGGAAGTACTGTGTTAAACTAACCTATACTTTGATTAACTTAATCTCTTATAAGCTTTGATGTGGAAACAAATGAACTACGATAGCGAATGTTTTGTAAAATCTGTTAATGATAATAGAAATGAACTGACAGTGACTCTACAAAAACGTTTAAAGTAGCAAAAGTAATTATTTTAATAATAAAATGACAAATATGAATACTTTATTGAATTCTTTCTGACCTTCATTTAAAAAAAAAAAAACTAGACAGCTAATTAGAACTAACTTGTTAACAATTTCTGTCCCTGAATCATTTTTTTTAACTATTATGTAAACTGAAGCATTTTGCAACTGAACATATTTTTTCACGATACAAATCCCTCAAGGTTGTGATATCTATTCATCTGAAACACACTGTCGATGGTGCGCTCAAATGCCTCAGTGGTCTGATTCTCTCCGGCAGCTCATCGCTGAGGTCACAAACTAATCTCAGTTCGGACCTCGGGCTCGATTACACAGTTTTTGACTTATTTCAAAGAGTCTCTGGAAATGGATCCTCTAGCAAAAAGAGCCAAAATAGACAGAGAATTGCACACAGGTCAGCGTAGGTCCTGACATTTGCAATGACATTTATATGGAGAGCCGGTGCTGTTGGCGCCAGACAAAGACATCATTTCTGAGTGAGAAAAAAATTTGGACGAAAAAACCCCACTAAGGTTTATGTTTTTCCAGAAATTTTAGGGAGAAAAATGCAGTTTGTCATTTAAGTGTCATTGTTTTGGTCTCTGGTCTCTTTCTAGGTTGCGATCAGCTGGATGTGAGTCACAGTCACCTTGCGGTCGGTCGCTTTATATCTGCATGAACCTACACAGCTGTCAGGGGATCACAGCCAAATGGGCACCATCAGAGTATCAAACCTTTAGGGAGCTGTATTTCAACATCGACTAACACCACAGTTCATGAGAGATAAGGTGTGAATACTAAACCTTTCCTTTATCACTAACCTCCAGCTTGAATGCAGATGGGTCTACTCTTGTGTTTCATCCTCATCAATGCTGAGGGATATAAAGACAGCGTTGTAATGACAGGCTTATTTTACTGAGGCTCATATGTCATGTTTAGGAGCGAGAGAAATAGAGAGAGAGAGGAAGAATAGGATTTATGTTGTCTGAGGTTCAGATCAGGACAAGTTCCTGAGTAGGGAGCACTGCCTGAGGATCGCTATAAATCCACATGATTATTCTGGATAAAATGGTTTAATTAGTTTTCTCTCTCACAATTTCTTTTTTTTTTTTTTTTTAGATAAACTCCACACAAGGACACATGTTCTACATCCCTGAATCATAGATTTAAAGGCTGAGTGAGTCACACGCAAGACACATGGGAGATTTGAGGCTATATTCCTTCACAAGGAAAAAAATGACATCCCTTAACTCAACATAACATCCAAACTCACCTCATTAACTTTCTCAATATGGTGTTACTATGCATAATTCACGATGGTGTGTGATGTTTGTCCTTGTTATCTTTCATGAAAATATTATATCTTGCTCCATCTTGACTTCCACACAACCTGATATCACTTCTTAAAGTCGGTCTTATGCTGCAGGAGTTTCAGGTCAATTTATCCCGAATTACGCCTTTAGATAATCGTAGAAAAAATCGTGTCCAGGACCTCAGTCAGTTCTGATGTTTGGCCCAGATTATCAGCTAATGTGAAGTGTTTACAGATCAAATCTTAAGCCTCTCCATCTTCTCACTGACACATTGAGGCTGGCCGATCATATCAGTTCAATTTAATTAAATTCAACCCTTATTTATATAGTTCGGGCTGGGGGCCACGGTGGCCTAGTGGGTAGCACGTTCGCCTCACAGCAAGAAGGTCGCTGGTTCGAGCCTCGGCTGGGTCAGTTGGCATTTCTGTGTGGAGTTTGCATGTTCTCCCCGTGGTTGCGTGGGTTTCCTCCGGGCGCTCCGGTTTCCCCCACAGTCCAAAGACATGCGGTATAGGGGAATTGGGTGAGCTAAATTGTCCATAGTGTGTGTTTGTGAGTGAGTGTGTATGGATGTTTCCCAGAGATGTGTTGCAGCTGGAAGGGCATCCGCTGCGTAAAACAAATGCTGGATAAGTTGGCGGTTCATTCCGCTGTGGCGACCCCGGATTAATAAAGGGACTAAGCCGACAAGAAAATGAATGAATGAACATCGGGCTGCTGTTAAAGGGTCAGTTCACCCAAGAATTAAAATGAGCTCATTGTTTACTCTCCCTCAAGTGTTTTTAAACCTTTATGAGATTCTTTCATGGTGTTGCTCACAAAAGAATATTTTATTCTGAAAAACGCTATTGACGGCGCCACGGTGGCGTAGTGGGTAGCATGTTCGCCTCACAGCAAGAAGGTCTCTGAATCGAGCCTTGGCTGGGTCAGTTGGCATTTCTGTGTGGAGTTTGCATGTTCTCCCCATGGTCACGTAGGTTTCCTCCGGGTGCTCCGGTTTCCCCCACAAGTCCAAAGATATGCGCTATAGGTGAATTGGGTAGGCTAAATTGTCCGTAGTGTATGAGTGTGAATGAGTGTGTGTGGATGTTTTCCCGAGATGGTTTGCAGCTAGAAGGGCATCCGTTGCGTAAAACATATGCTAGATAAGTCGGTGGTTCATTCCGCTGTGGCGACGCCAGATTAATAAAGGGACTAAGCTGAAAAGAAAATGAATTTATGAATGAATGAATGCTGTTTACTTTTAAAGTAGGAATAAAAAGTTACTATGAAAGTCAATGGGTTACAGCAACCAGCATATTTCAAAATATCTTCTTTTGTGTTCAACAGAGTAAAAAAAGAAACTTACAGGTTAAATTAACTACACCTTTAAGCCCGAGTGCTTCAAAATAAAAGAACAATCATGACTTTGGAACCAGATATCAGGCTTGTTATGTATTTAAATGATTATGCCAGCACTTGATTCAACACTAGCCAATGATTACTCTGTATTCTCTAAAAATATGCCACACAGGCTCATTGGGAAAATGTGTCCAGGGATATATTTTTGGAAAACAGAGAAATATGCTCTTGTGCATACATATGTCTGCATTTTGTGTGGAAAATGAAAGGTATGGGTTTATATCTCGGACTGCTTACCTATGTGTAGATGTTTTTTCTGATCCCGATTCGGAAACAGTGTCCGACTTCAGAGGTGGAGCTGAGCAGAGTTCAATTCCAATTAGGAACACTTCTAAAATCCAGGTAAAATGAAACCCCCTGTGATACCGTGGTAAAAGCACATGGCTTTTTTTCAACTAGTTTGCTTTTCAAAACACTGTCAGTTGGGTACAAGTAAGGGGTCAATTGATACCAAGCTGATATATTATGTACAGTACAACAATAAGCCGACTAGTTTCTCTCACAAACCCATGCAAGAAAGACATTGAGAGTTGCAGAAATGGAGAGTTGCCAAATGGCCTCTGGTGGATTTATGAGAAACGTATGAAAAAACATGCTCCAGTAACATATTTGAGATTGTCAAAACGATAAACAGTGCTGTCTAGTAGATTTGTGAAAAAAAAACTGCAAGAGGACATATATTTCTTGGTTCTCAAAAATGTATTCTTGGGCAAATTCTCCCAATGAGAATGGGTTTTCTAACAGTACAACTGTTTGTAGTTTCATTTTCTTGTCGGCTTAGTCCCTTTATTAATCCGGGGTCGCCACAATGATCCGCTAACTTATTCAGCATTTGTTTTACGCAGCGGATGCCCTTCCAGCCACAACGCATCTCAGGGAAACATCCACACATTCTCATTCACACACATACACTACGGACAATTTAGCGTACCCAATTCACCTGTACCGCATATCTTTGGACTTGTGGGGGAAACCGGAGCACCCGGCACATCTTGCTGTAAGGCGAACGTGCTACTCACTACACCACCGTGGCGCCCTGTTTGTAGTATCTGAACATACTACATTTATCATGTTGTCAGTGTCCTGTAATCTACTAGTGTCAGTTGGGCCGCTTCACTGCCATTCGTAAATCCCTATCTTGTGGCTGCAAGTATATTATGCACACTTATGAATCTTGAAAGAAGTAGTAGATCAGTAGGTACTTTTTGTCTACTCTTATGAATACTGTGAATGCTCTCCCAGAAGGCATCTTGATGTCAGAACTGCAACAAATGGACATCAAGCATGACATCAAATAAACATAAAAAATGCAAATCAATTTGATGTCAAAACCTTGACATCCAGTTGACATTAACACATTAACAGCTTTTTCTGCACCAAATTAATGACACAAAAACTATTATTGTCATAACTTTTATAATATAAAAAATTTCTTCCATATATAAAAACTTCCATTCCAAATTACATTAGATTTTGTACACCTACAATGCATATAAAGTACCTTGATGTCAAAATGAGATCAAACTGACATCTAACATTGGCATCAAACATTGCTTACAGGACAGTCCTGTAATCGATTTTTGATGAGTTTTTGATGCCAATGTTAGATGTCAATTTGACATCAAGGTGCGCAATTGACATCAAATCGATTTGCAGTGTTGATGTCGTTTTGACATTAAGGTGCCTGCTGGGGTGACTTTGCCTCAACAGATCATGTGACTGGACAGCTGGACTAACAAGTGGACCAATCTCAAATGCACACCACCATCTCAAACCTTGTTTAGTCATAGTTAAATGCCCCTAGAACTGTCTCACAAGACAGTGTTTCCAAACACCATGCATCAAACATCAGTCATCTGCCTCTGAGGCACGAGTGATTTATTATGTAGGAAAAAAACAGCCAGAGTGGTTTTCCCGGTTGTAGCAAATTTCATTTGTATTATTAATAATTTCTGCCAGTTTTCACAGGAAGCGACATTGTTTTTGTCTTCAACACATGGGAGGGAGACAGTGTTTTATTTATTATTAATATATAGGATATTCCAATTGTACAACTTTGTATGGAAACAAAACTATGTGTGCTAAAGAATAGAAAAATTATGTCAACATAGACACGTGTAACAATGCTCTGTTCACACACAGATGGAATTAACAGATGGAGTCCAGGACAGATGCTTTTCAAACTCAAATGAACACCTACAGCTTTATCATAATGGCACTTCCACATTGTTCAAAGTGTGGACAAATTATAATACTGAGAAAGTACCATTGGAAACATAGGCACAAGATTTATGCTTCAGTTTTTTTGTTCCAGCTGGAAACAATTGCGTGTCACCAAACAGCAGGCGGTGAGATGATTTTATAGGAAGTCATCACAACATTGAGCTAGAAAAACTCAACAGCTCTGATGAGTTTCTGCAGCACAAAACTGGAAAAAGGAGCCTGGCAAACAGTAAACAAGGAAGAATCTGACAGGAGAGTAAACCTAAAGATGGAAGCACAGTTTTTTTTTTCCAGGAAAGCGCCTTGTCAAAAATATCCAAATTCATTCTCATACTTCACTTCAGACAGAAGAGAAATGAAATCTAGTTGGAGGAAGACTTGTTTTCAGGTGTCAGCATGTTCTGACTCCCATCGGTAGATGTTTAGGTTTCAGAAATGCATACAGTGCAACTTCCTTTATTGCCAGGGCAAAATAGATTCCACACTTTTGTTGCAGCTTATGGCCCTTATTAAATGACATTCTAATTAAATAAATTTAAAAAACTGTCTTTTTATATAATACTTTAAAAGTATGCATTTTAACTGTGGCAAACACTGTACATTTAGATTTATGTAATATAAACTGACAGCAATTTGTTGGCTGCCAAGAAATACACTATTTAAAAAAACGCCTACAACAGATGTTTTAAATTTATCTAATAAGGCACTATAACATATTGTGATCTGTTCTAGAAAACA
>CAIGQQ010033541.1:118318-145454 GCA_903798035.1 Danio albolineatus | reverse complement strand
TCTGTGGGAGGAAGGAAAAGAAGTCTGCAGTTTAGCAGGTGAGTTTCAGCAGAACAATTAAAATGCAATTACCTGTTAGTTTGCCAGAGCTCCCCTCTGAGCCAGTTGAATATTATCAGCCGCTGCGAGGATCACTTCTCACTGATCTGACTGTGTCTGCGCTGTCGCAAATGTGTTTAATGGATAGTCTGGCGCTGCTCGTCTGGAGCATCTGGGCTGGAAATACCTGATTTTTAAAGTGGATTTCACTTTAATACACAGATCAGACAGTCTATTATAACTCTGCACAACTCATATTTATCTCTCAATGTGATGTCCAGGATAAACCTGCCATCCGTCTGTCTGTTAAATGATTGGGTTATAAAGCTCAGGAAATACTGGCGAGATACGACCACCTACACCAACACTGCTCTGAACACACACACAAAAGTACCTTAGCTACATAAGTACTAGTGGTATGCAAACACACAGCTCCATTTTCCCTCCAACATCCCATAAAAATAACTGACTGGAAGCACTGAGGAAGAAATAGACAGAGAAAAGAGAGAGCGAGTGAAAGAGATGGTAAGCATAAGTAAAGTTTAACACATAATCAGCTTTCGTTTTAATGAACAAATAAAGTAACATGTTGCTCCATTAAATATTTGGGGTTTAAAATATTACGCTTTTAAAAAGTTCACATGGTTATGGTTAATTAATGCATTAATTACCATCAATCATGAGCAAAGCATTCGAGTGTTTGTTCATCTTTGTTAACTAAAATAAAACTGTACGTTATTAGTTCATGTCCATTATATGTACACTAAAAAAATGCTGTAAAATCTGGCAATTTTGGATGCCAGTAATACTGGTGCGCTTATAAATAGCCAATAATACTCCAAAAATTGCCAGTAAAACTGTAAAAACTGGCAGCAATACTGTAAAATTTCAAGTGCACTAAAACTACACAGCAATTGTTATTGTTAATGTACACTAAACGGCCACTTTATTATATACACCTTACTACTACCGGGTTTGACCCCCTTTTGCCTCAGAACTGCCTAATCCATCATGGCATAGATTCAACAAGGTACTGGAAATATTCCTCAGAGATTTTGGTCCATATTGACATGATAGCATCACGCAGTTGCTGCAGATTTGTAGGCTGCACATCCATGATGCGAATCTTCTTTTCCACCACATACTAAAGGTGGTCTATTGGATTGAGTTCTGGTGACTGTGAAGGCCATTTGAGTACAGTGATCTCATTGTCATGTTCAAGAAATCAGTCTAAGATGATGCTTTCATGCTTTATGACATGACGTGTTATCCTGCTGGAAGTAGCCATGAGAAGTTGGGTACACTGTGGTCATAAAGGAAAGGACATGGTCAGCAACAATACTCAGGTAGGCTGTGGTGTTGACATGATGGTCAATTGGTACTAATGGGCACAAAGTTTGCCAAGAAAATATCCCCCACACCATTACACCTCCACCACTAAACTGTTGATACAAGGCAGGATAGATCTATGCTTTCATGTTGTTGACACCAAATTCTGACCCCACCATTCGAACGTTACAGCAGAAATGGAGACTCATCAGACCAGGCAACGTTTTTCCAATCTTCTGTTGTCCAATTTTGGTGAGCCTGTGCGAATTGTAGCCTCAGTTTCCTGCTCTTAGCTGACAGGAGTGGCACCCGATGTGATCTTCTGCTGCTGTTGTGCATATTGAGCATTCAGAGATGCTCTTCTGCATACCTCGGTTGTAACGAGTGGTTATTTGAGTAACTGTCTCTGGCATCAACAAAGCATTTGCACCCACAGAACAGCCACTCACTGGATATTTTCTCTTTTTTCGGAACATTCTCTGTAAACACTAGAGATGGTTGTACATGAAAATCCCAGTAGATCAGCAGTTTCTGAAATACTCAGACCAGCCTGTCTGCAACTAACAACCATGCCACATTCAAAGTCAATTAAATGCCCTTTCTTCCCCATTCTGATGCTCCGTTTGAACTGATGCAGATCATCTTAACCATGTCTAAATGCCCAAATGCATTGAGTTGCTGCCATGTGATTGGCTGATTGAATGAGTGTACATTGCACTTGTAAATTTTAAGCAATTTTGCAACCAAACTTGCCAGCAAGTAAAATAACTTGCCTGTCAAATTCACAGAATTGTTTACAGTGTAGTATTAACAGGTGCACCTGAAGTGAAGTTAAATGCTGTAGTTCTAGAGAGTGTCGTTTTTATCTGTAACATGCAGAGCATTTACAAAGTTCACCATATAAATAATGCTAATTAAACATAGGTTTTCAAATGCTTCAGTGGTGTAAAAAAGCCAAGTGGAAGCATATAACTTATCAAAGTGCAACACTACGTAAGCAGTTTCTTTATATAATTAGTATATTGCTTTTTTTGAGAGCTTGTTTACAGCCTTTTTGAAGCAGTGTGTGTGCAAGTGTTTATGCGTATGCATGAAAAATAAAGAGAGGCAGTATTCCCCCTTCATTTCCATAAGTACTTAATGCGGAATTATTCCTGTATGCCAGCCAGTCATATAAAACAGCAAACCGGCATCTCAGGAGCTCTGCCAACAGACAGATCAAACCCACTCCAGATACACAACATCTTCATGCTGTGATATGCAAATGTTCATGTTTGTTCTATTATTGTTAAAGCTCTATTAGGCTGCAGTCATTTTACTGTAGTGAGACTGTTGTCTGGCAAACAGAGAGTCCAGCACAGCGGGTCAGACGTTTGTGCTTGAGGCCGCAGCTCAAGAAAGAAAACATGACCAAAGCAATCAAAGACTTTCACAATCACTGTAACACTCCATCACGAGATTTCTCATCTTCGCACACACGCACACATTCCAGTTTAATTCAAATTTCTAAGCCATTCCTGTCAGAATTGACCATATAAGAGCATTAGCATATTTCAGTTGGAAGCAGAGGAAAAGCTATAATATTGTTGGCGGACTCACCTTATCAAATGAGACACAAAATATTTCTTTTTATGAGAAAGGAGAAAAAGCCTGCATAGTAAACATGAAGATTAAATAAGGAGTTATAAGTTTTGGACAGGGCGCCACGGTGGCGTAGTGGGTAGCACGATCGCCTCACAGCAAGAAGGTTGCTGGTTCGAGCCTCTGCTGGGTCAGTTGGCATTTCTGTGTGGAGTTTGCATGTTCTCCCTATGCTCGCGTGGGTTTCCTCCGGGTGCTCCGGTTTCCCCCACAAGTCCAAAGACATGCGGTATGGGTGAATCGGGTAGGCTAAATTGCCCCTAGTGTATGAGTGTGAATAAGTGTGTATGGATGTTTCCCAGAAATAGGTTACGCGCTGGAAGGGCATCCGCTGCGTAAAACATTTGCTGGATAAGTTGGCGGTTCATTCTGCTGTGGCGACCTCAGATTAACAAAGGGACTAAGCCGAAAAGAAGATGAATGAATGAATGAATGGACAGGTGCTGTCTATCCTGTTGTGTGCCTCTATTTGTTGAAAGACAAATGTATGAGCTGTCAACAAATCAACTTCAAGCACACAACGGCTGTAAAGCATTGGTCTTCTTTATATATCATCCTTAAGTTTTTAAAAGTTTCAACATTGTCAAAATAATCCCAGTTCAGACAGTTCTTTGAAAAAGAATTTAAATGATAATATTCCAATACTAAAGACCTGTTTTAAGGATATTTTTTTGGTATTTTTCTAAAATGTGAATGAGCCTTGGTTAATCAAAAATATCTTAATTTACATTCTGAATATGAAGGTCTCAGGGGTTTGGATTGACATGAGGGTTAGAAATTATTTACATAATTTTCATTTTTGGGTGAACTGACCCTTTAATACATTTTTGGGATTTAACTGCATAATACAGGGATACCTAATCCTGCAACCACTGTCCTTCGGATTTTAGCTCTAATTAGCAGTACAGTTCTCTCAAACTTTTTAATGAGAGTGAATAGCTGGTTCACTTGTGTTAATTAGGATTTTAGCTTAACTCTCTAGACACCCCTGGGATGATGTGTGTTGCCACTTTAAAGTCCACATGAACCTGAAGCTGCTCTTTTTCGTATTTTGATGCAGTTCCTAAAGAAACCAAATATTAATTGAGTAAACAGTGGGTGGCGACACTGTGGCGTAGTGAGTAGCATGTTCGCCTCACAGCAAGAAGGTCGCTGGTTCGATCCCCGGCTGGGCCAGTTGGCATTTCTGTGTGGAGTTTGCATGTTCTCCCTGTGGTTAGGTGGGTTTCCTCCGGGTTCTCCGGTTTCCCCCACAGTCCAAAGATATGCGGTACAGGTGAATTGGGTAGGCTAAATTGTCCATAGGGTATGTGTGTGAATGAGAATGTATGGATGTTTCCCAGAGATGGGTTGTGGCTGGAAGGGCATCCGCTGCATAAAACAAATGCTGGATAAGTTGGCGGTTCATTCCGCTGTGGCGACCCTGGATTGATGAAGGGACTAAGCCGAAAAGAAAATGAATGAATGAATGAATAAACAGTGGGTTGCGCCAAAGTGGCACAGTGGGTACCACGATCGCCTCACAGCAATAAGGTCACTGGTTCGAGCCTTGGCTGGGTCATTTGGCAATTCTGTGTGGAGTTTGCATGTTCTCCCACATACTCTGTAGCTTATAAAACAAATATATTTGAAACATAATCAGTCCCCAAACTGCACATTTTGTCAGTTGTTAAAATGATCAAGAGTCCATTTTTATATGGATGAGAATGGAGAAGAGGCTTGAAAATAAATTTATAATGGTGTGTTACAGGCAGCAATGCAGCAGGAAACTCCACAGCCCACTAAACCTTTTATTTGGCAATGGTGTGTCTAACTGGGTATAGGTTTATAATCAATCGAAGCTCGTTCTGAAAACGTACTGCTATACACATTTCTGGAGAGTGCCAAATATGTCCCAGGAGGTACGTTTTTTTGCAGGTTTTGTTTTCACAAATCCACCAGAGGCCGCTGTCTGTGCTTTTTGACATCTCAAACTTCTCTTTGCGGGTGCCATTCATGCCTGCTGTTCTTGCATAAATCCACCAGAGGCTACTGTCTGTGCTTTTCGACATCTCAAACTTCTCTTGCGAGTGCCATTCGTGCCTGCTGTTCTCACACAAATCCACTAGAGGCTGCTATAAACTGACTGACTGACTGAATTACCACCCTCTTACTTCCCTAAACCCAAGCAATAGTGTTTTCAAAAGCACCATTTGACCTGCCCACTCCTTTCCCAAAGCAATCCAGAAAAAGAAAACCCCTCGTCTGATTTTTACCACGTTTTACCACATTTTCAGATTTTACCACATTCTCACCCTGTTATTTACTTCTGTTTGGCTTCTGTTTTTGTCTTACGCGCTTTCTGGAATTCTTCACCGGACTCCTCTCTGCTTCCGAAAGTCCGCTGACGTACATGGCAAGCTGTTGAATCAACTGGTAACAGTGGAAATGCAGTGGTATGCATGGAAAGGAACGTCA
This sequence comes from Danio albolineatus, assembly GCA_903798035.1. Taxonomy (NCBI): domain Eukaryota; kingdom Metazoa; phylum Chordata; class Actinopteri; order Cypriniformes; family Danionidae; genus Danio; species Danio albolineatus. The sequence continues at coordinate 139,988 of CAIGQQ010033541.1, read as the reverse complement.
TACCGCACCGTAGCGTTCGTTTTTAAAGACAAAATGCAGCCATATGTACTTCTGGCTAAATAATTCGCAATCTCCAGAAATGTATATAGGGCTACATTTTCAGAATGAGCCTCAACCATAATTTTTTTCCAGTATGTAGTCAATACATTTAACCAAGGTTATTTCTTTAGCAAACGAAAACTAAAATGAAAACTAAAACAGCTGGTCAAAAACAGTTCCGTTAAGTGAACTAAAATAAGAATAATACATAAAAAAAAAAAATAAATAAACTGGCTGAAATAATCATTAGAATTAATTAGCATCAAAAAATCTGACCTGTGGCTGTTCAGAGAAGTACCTATAGATGGCTTTTCTACAGACAAACACATCTTCTTTACTTGCAAAAATAAATGTAAACTAGACATGTTTAGCTACACATACAGTATGCTCTTTAAAGTCCACATGAACCGGAATCTGCGACTGTTTTTTTTATTTTGTGACGCAGTTCCTAGAGATATTAAATATTAAATGCGCAAAAAGTGGGCGTGGATAGTTTTGTTCTACTGCAAGCTGATTTAGAAAAGAAAACATTTCATTCAGAAAGATCGGGAAAAGGGTTTGGGAGAAATATAACACCTCCTCCTCGTCATTTGTTTTTAAAACTGACAGGTAGAGGGGTGTGGTTATGCATGTTAACCATGTCCATTTCCTAAGATATACGTAATCTAATAATTTATCTGAAAAAAAGGAAACTAGTGCATTTTTAGATTTCAATTAAAGATTAGAAAAGCAAACTATTACTAAAGAATTGTTCACCACAGAAAAAGCAATGTGAGCTAACACAATCAAATGCCTAGTTTTGATTTCTTGGGGACTTTAATATGAAGGTTTTTTCTTAATTCTTCATAATTATATACAGTTATTTGTTTTTATGTGCTTTTATGTTCCATTTATGTGCTTTTTGGTTCAGTGTCTGTTCAAACACTTATTTTACTTTAGTACTACAAAGTTTGCACAAGAGTTACTGTAAGCTGTGCAAACACTAAACATTGCTTTGGTCAACACTGGATGTGACCTATTAACTCTGTTAAACTAGAATTACTAAACTAAAATTGAAACTAAATACATACAAACTAAATAGAAATGCGTGTAAGAAAACAAATTTTAAGCAGATATATATTGATATATAGAATTGAATTGAATATATATACAGCTAATAAAAAAATTGCATAAAAATAAAAACTGCACTTGATTTGCTTTTTCTAAAATATGTACTTCTAAAAAATATACTGTTTGTACTTTCAGTCTTGGCTCATATATCTAGGGGGTACATGTATGCCCCTTATGTTTAAATAGACATGACGTCTCCTGCGGTAGATTCCAAAAGTTCAAGGACATTCCAATTCAAACTATTACAAGGGTCCCGCTAGCGGTGAGCACTGATGAGCAGCAAGACAGAGGAAAGTTTGTCAAGGCAGGGCACAAATTTGCACCCCAGAATTTGGCTACCCTTGATGGAGAGTTGGTGGTGGATCAAATACCTAACCGTGCTTATAGGCAACAATATGCCTAAGCAAGAAAAGAGAATTCATATACTGTCATAACGACCTTCACTCACCGGCTGTGTGTATTCCTGCAATGAGAGTAGTTCATTGCCTTTCCTCTGAAAGCCATCTGTCCATCAGCAGCCCTGAGTGTGTGCCAATGCCAAACACTGCTGCTGTTTCAGGTGAGGCGTAATGGACAAATTGCAATATGCTGATGCTGCTAATAGAGACACTGTAATGCATCAGTGACAATTTAAATGGCCTTATTCAGACCAGTAGCCGTTCCATTTTAAACGAACAACCTTATTTTTCACATGAGACCGGGTGCAACCATTGTAACATAAATGTGTCGAGACACATCTCATTGATTTTAGCCATACAAAACAGCTCGTTGTGCTGCTTTATGTCGCAAAATTGTATTTTCTTATCATAAAATAGTCATTAACGCACTGCTCTGTGGAGCAAGCACTTTGACAGTTTACTGCCAATTGTTATTTCCAGTAATTTACCCGTAGCGGCAAATGAATAAGAAGTCAGAGCTTGCACATTGTAAAATAACATGAATATCATCAGAATAGCAGCACAGCATTAATAACATGTTTTTGAAGGTTAATTAATACTCTAATTTAACAAGAATGAAAGCCTTCTGTTTACATTTGTATTAGTAATGTGATTATATTTATAACCGGAGTAAACACTTGAGTTCATGTCAGAAGCATGCAGCTATACATTCTGATTATTCACTAAGGAAACGTGGTTATTTTTACCACCATTATTCACATACCCCAATGCACAGCGCAAATGATGCATACCGGGGTATAGTGGGGTATAGTCTTACTGGCCACTGTTTTAATGCACTTAAATCAAGTGCAAAACACTGGAGGAAGTAAACATTGAAATGTGATGGTAATTTCACTAATGCCCATGCTCACTAATGTTGCTAATGCAACGCCAATGTCACTAATGCCATGCCATCACACTCTTTGTGACATCTCTGGATGAAGGAGCAAAGACTGGTGTTGAAAGATTTCAGCAATTGGAGGGAATACTTCAGTATGTCAGTAGTTCATTCATGCAGTTGTCTGAGTCAGAGTGGAACAGACGCAATTAAAGTGTTTACATGATTTTGGTTAGTACAGCAAGCTTCGTTGCATCAATGTAATCAAAGTATTTTGTTTACAAGAGGCAAAGTTAAAACTCAATATTGCCTGAATCTAATTGTGATCACAACATGATGTAAATGTAGCCGCTGTTACAAAAGAAAGGATGCTGAAAAGAATTAAAAGAAAAATGCAATTGTTTTTATAATAGCCATTTATCAAAGTATCCAGAAAAATGTAAAGGGATTGTCCTCCATAAAATTAACATTAGACATTTTAACAATAAAGAACATTAATAGCAGCTACTGCCACATAAAGAGTCGAAAAAGAAACATCCACAGGCAAAGTAAAATGCATCCCCCTGTTTTATGATGACACATTGAGGTTTTATGAAGTAAAATGAGAGGTGTGTGCAAGAAGCTATTATTACTTTAATCCGCAGCCTCTGCAAATGATCCTGACCACATTCTGAAATTTGGCAAATATATTAAGATTGAATTTGCCTCATGTAGACCAAATACTCTGAATAAACCGATGCAATTCGCCTCACAATTGTAGTGTCGCATTATGACAATGTGCTGTGCAAATTTACATGTGAGCTTATGCTCTGTGTTTATGTGTTTTATTGTTCATTAAAAAAGCTATTTGTGTTCATTCATTCATTTTCTTTTTGGCTTAGTCCCTTTATTAATCTGGGGTTGCTACAGTGGAATGAACCGGCAACTTATCCAGCCTACGTTTTACGCAGCAGATGCCCTTCCAGCAACTTGAAAACTTCCATACACACTCATTCAGATACACATACAAACTACAGACAATTTACCTTACCCAATTCACCTATACCACATGTCTTTGGACTGGGGAAATGAGAGCACGCAGAAGAAACCCAGGCAAACACGGGGAGAACATGCAAACTCCACACAGAAATGCCAACTGAGGCTTGAAGCAGCGACCTTCTCGCTGTGAGGCGATTGTGCTACCCACTGCACCACCGTGACGCAGCTATTTGTGTTTATTTCGGATATTCCAAATTAAAGGAAAAAGAAACATTACATTTCTTTCTGCAATCTCAATCAGGAAGATTAACTTTAAGAGTGTCTTATCATTTTATATAACTGCACAACAGAGCACCCCATGAAGCACAGTTTAAGCCAAAAATCTTGAATGTTTTCCTGTCACCTACATCTTTGATGGCCCTAGGGGGAGTAAATTAACAGCAAACCCTGATCCCTTTAAGAAGCACAACCACATTTAATTGTATAAATAGCACAAAAATATTAGTTGAGCATCACAATCAGCAATTGCGTCACACTGAAGACTTTAAAAACGGCTGCTTGAAATACAGTGGGGTTTAAATGATTCGAATCACCAGGTTGGCATGTTTGACTTTGGCAGATGTAATTTGTGCCAAATCCTCCTGAACAGCACGAGGGAGCGCTAGCTGATGCTGGACATTAAGAAGCTATCAGTCAGCACTCTAGTTTAAAGATGGGCCAGGACAAGGGGGGTAAAGGAGTATTGATTAAACCTAGCTCGTGCTCCCAGAATCTACACAACCCCCATAACCGAGCCTGACGGCAGTAGAAATAGCCTGAGCTGGGAGGAAAGCAGGTTTCAGTGTCCTCATGCCAAAAATTCCAAGTCATATATCATATATATTGATATAACCGTCTGTGGGGTTTTTTTTGTAAGGATTTGCAAAGCATACAATATATTGTTAATGAAGATTTAAGAGTATAACTTGTACTTGCTTGATAATGATATCAAAGTTTAATTTAGAATAGTTTGATAAAAAAAATTAATAAATACACAATACATTTGTAACAAAATCTTTACACCATATAAAGGTAAAAAATTAGACATCCTATTTTGCATCTGTCTACATCAATTTACAACATTTATTTTGTATACTTGGAAAGCATATTATATGTGCAAGCATCTTCTTAAACATTGAGAATAATTCTGTGTGAGAATAAATTGTCAAAATATGTGTCAAATAAACAGCATAATAGTTATATAAATGTAAAAATTAAATTACATCTGGTGCCACGGTGGTGTAGTGAGTAGCACGTTCGCCTCACAGTAAGAAGGTCGGTGGTTCGAGCCTCGGCTGGGTCAGTTGGCATTTCTGTGTGAAGTTTGCATGTTCTCCCTGTGGTTGCGTGGGTTTCCTCCGGGTGCTCCGGTTTCCCCCACAAGTCCAAAGACATGTGGTGCAGGTGAATTGGGTAGGCTAAATTGTCCGTAGTGTATGAGTGTGAATGAGTGTATGGATGTTTCCCAGAGATGGGTTGCAGTTGGAAGGGCATCCGCTGCGTGAAACAAATGCTGGATAAGTTGGCGGTTCATTCCGCTGTGGCGACCCCAGATTAATAAAGGGACTAAGCCAAAAAGAAAATGAATGAATGAATAAATTACATCTGAACTAATAAAAATATCTAAAATAATAAATTAATACATGCAATGTATTGCAGTTTAGTAATGCTTCATAAACTTCCTTACAATACATGCAGTCAAATCTATTGAAGGATATTGTGACAAATATGCACCCTCAACTTGTTTTTATTCTAATATGCCTAACGATTTCTGTTTTATAAATTATTATTCAGTGGGTGTTTACTGTAAATTAAAAAGGGTAAATTCGATATACAGAAATAAATAAAGCTATATTTTACATTCTTTTCTTGATGAAAAGCTCTAATCTGTCACATTGATACACGATCCCTTAATAAAATTATTATCTAAGGCCACTTGTCCTTGAACACAAAAGTTCTATCATATTTTAATGCTTCTCCTGAGCCCATTTAATTAGTCAAATATGTTATATATTACCTTTTTGATGGACATTTGTGGAATAAAAAATTACAACTATATATTCTGTGTTGCATTACTCAAATTATTTTTCTGGCTCAAAATGAAGCAGAGGTGGTATCCTGATGATTACATTTTTGCTACGGGAAACAAACACATTTTGCATGATTCTGGTAATCTTTTGAGGTAAAACATTACCTTATTTAAGAAAAAAAACTAACATTAAATGTAGTAAAATGTTTCTGGCAAAAGGTGGAGGTGGTACAAAATGTGATGGAGGTGGCCATCTCATAACTTCTTATGACATAATTTCTATCAACTACCATTATTCGTGTTGTGTTTATTCATGTGTTCAAAGTGTACTGTGAACAACTGGCTAAATAAATACACATGAGCGAACAGCCCTTCCCCCACTACTAAAAAAAGGCTACTAAGAATAAAATTGAATAACAACCGCAAACACAAAAATCACACCTCAGCTATGGCACAGTGTGCAATCATGCATGCGTCTAAAATATACAAAGCCAGTGCCATGTCCTGATCCCACTGTCTCAGTCCCCAGTGCTTTCCAGTCTCTCGCAACTTGTTCTGCGCTTAAAGGCACGAACAGCCCATAAATAGACATTAAGAAAAAAAACAAGCGCTAAAACTACACCAGCAGGTCACACGCCTCTCTTTTTTAACGCATTCCCTGCAATAATGCACAAGATTCTGATCCTACAGAATTTTCCAAAAAACGACATTCAAAATTCGAACACGTCCCTATTGAGGTGGAATCAGCTGAGCGTGAATGCAATGAGTTATGTGTCTGGGGTGCGTCCATCCCAGTCATGACAACCAACAAAGCTGGATCTCCCTTCCTAATGCAACCGTGCAGCGTTGCACATCTACTCAGGCAGCTCATGGCTAAGGGCAGGCTGGGAAAACACCGCATGATCTGAGGCGGTGGGATTTCGACACGCTGCCAGCACAGTTGTGAGCAGCTGCAGCGATCGGAATGGTCTGATGAAAGAAATATACACAGAGACCAACACCAGCCACACTTTTGTGGACCCCTACATGGATAATCAACCACTGTGTTCTAATACCGAGAAATGCTCATCTCCCAGAGTGCTTCAAACGTGTGTAAACGGCACACTGTGGTCTGATGATGGCACTTCAGCTCTGATAGGATGTTCACAGAAGATCTCTTTCATGCTTCTGTCTCCTCTGCTCATATCATCTTCATAACCAACAGGCGAGTTGGACTTAATCAAGTGGAATAACCGAAACTGATAAACATATCTAGCCCTCCAAGGCAAAGCTCTGCTCTTTCGCTCTCACATATATAAGATTACATGCAGTTCAGAAGGAAATCAGATAATGTAGCAAGCAACAGGTTCTTTAACACATACTGTACACAAAGTGGTCAGAAAGTCTGAGGACATACTGACAAGGCTGAATGTAGAATCTAACTGGCAAGAAAGTAAAAGATTTAGATGTTATAAAATGAATTACAATGATTCTGAACTATTTTTAGTCAAATAATCAAATTTGGGACATGTGAACATCTCTGAACAAAAGGTCAGATTTTCCACCACCGAAACACAGGATGCTCTTTGGAATATCTTTAAAACACACTGCTTGACATGGATCATTAGGATTTTTTTTAAATCATTGCCCCTTTCAATTCAGCCTGTTAGTATTTTTCTGAAAATCTAATTTATAATTAAAGAATCTTATAGAGTTACAAAGGATTTTCAGTAAAGCTCTCAGACTTTTGGACACCACTGTATAAGACTGACATTGTGTTTTATAATTTGACTGTATTGTAATGGTCTCACATATCTGGCAACTGTTCCTTCATCGCACAGCCTTGCAGTATAAAATGAAGCCTTGTAAACTGAGTTGTTTGCTTACGTGCTTCTGTTGAAGCGATCATGCCTTGGGTTACATTCTCCTGACACTTCTTTGCAAATCAAAAAACGTGGGTTATTATGATATTTAACATCTTATATCTTGTTTTGTTACACAATACAAAAAAGACAGCCATGTTTTGCCGGTGTCTTATGTAACTCTGGGGAAGAGGGAGCATCAAAACATAGAGCAGAGGGAAGCATGTTGCATAGGTGTTTGGTTTAGCATATAAGACCCGGTTCTTCTCAGTTTCAAACATTGCAATGTACTACCTATATGAACTGTATATATTTACAGAGACCAGTTATCAATTATCTGTATTAAAGATTCAAAGTGTTTATATGTGATTGTGTAAAATTTCATAAAAATGTTTTATTTTGTAAACTACTGATGATATTAATTCCTAATTTGAAATAAAAATATAAATACACATGTATGTTTGTGTCTGTGTGTGATATATGATCTATGCCAAACTGACAACAACAGCTGGTCACAAGCGAAAGACAATCTGCTTACATGTAAGTGTATTTAGATGTTAGCATATTATATCTATAAACAATTACTACACATTATATTAAAAACACACCTATAACAGCTCTAAAAATATCATGATATTTGCCTGACATTACAGTACACAGTTATCTCCCCCCGGAGGACTTCACACCTGCATTCCTCAGTTTCTTGTTCCTGTAGACGGACAGGATGACCAGCAGATTTCCAACGATATCAGCCACGGTGGTGAAGATCAGCACGCCGGCGAGGGTGGCCGCGACCCCGGGAGACGTGCTCCTGGCGGTGAGACAGTTGTTTCCCTGGGATAAACTATCCAGACAGCTTAAGTTCGCCTTTGTCATCGCCATTCTTATGGAGCAGTGTAACGACACATTAAAGTTTCTCCTTTGCTCCACTCTTCAAGGAAAAACAGCAAAGTTGCCGCGAACAGGTATTGTCGTGCACCTTCCCGAAAAAAAATCCAATCCATTCCACTTATAAAATGTCACTGTAATCATAAAAAAACCGTTTTCATGTAACTTCCAGCTCACGGTAAATTAGCCTATGCCACAGTGGATTTTCCAGTAGCTCCCATTAAATTCAATGAATGTTTGGTAGTCGGTGCATTGTCAGCCCCACAGTTATCTGGACTGTCACCTCGGATCACAGTGAGTCACACACACACACAAACACACACACTCCGGGCTGTTGCTCAAACGCCACACACATCAAGGCAGCGACATTGGCGACGGTCTGCGTCGCATCCCCGGAGCCCGGAGCCTCTCGGTCTCAAGCGCGCAGTCAACTGTTCAGAGCCAGTCCGGCAGCGACTGTAACGAGTTGAGGATTCTAGCCCTCCGCTTCTGCGAATCATTCAAACCGACACTTTGTTCTTTTAAAACAGGAGTTTAAAACATAGTGTAAGCGAATTATGTATTATGTTTTCTTGAAATGTTTGAGCAGAAAAAATACAGTAGCTACAGTTCGTCGGAGCGCATTTTCATCGAGCTTTGAAAAAACTAACGAACTAAAGTCGCGACTCCAAGTAACCATAGCAACAGTGCTCAGCTCAAACGCTTCTTCCAGCCAGGACCTGTAGGCTATGCATGATCCATCGAAACCCTTTCTTCGTCTTAACTAGGCTGTTTAATCGTCATAAGGGGGGAAAAAGGAGTTTTGGAATGGTTGATTAAAAAAAATAATAAATATCAGTAATCATTTTGAGACAGGTGAGTTATATACAGCCAGAGATGGTCTGAGTTGAGAGATGGAAGGGTGCTCGGTTCTAGAGAAAGGGGAAGGCTGTAACGGCCCACTTGGGTGTGCCTCTATATTAACCAGTCACATTACTGCCTTGGAGTTGTATTCACCATTAGTAGACTTTGAAGTGTAATTCACATGGTATCCGCTAAAGTTGTGATGTAAGTCTCTTCATTTGAATGGGGTATATGCACAGCTAGTGTTTTTCAACCAGTGATAAATTTCCAGGGAAAGCTTAATGTGACTATTTTCAATTTCATAAGGGTACTTTTACAGCATCAATGTTGTAATGTACAATATATTCAGTTAAATAGACTTAAAGGGGTGGCCGACTACGATATCATATTTTAAACTTTAGTTGATGTGTAATGTAGCAGTGTGAACATAAACAACATTTCTGAATGTAATATGATCAAAGTTCAATGAAAAGGGAGATATTGGCTTTTACAGAGTTAGCTTAGCAAAGCCTACAGTAAACGAATTTGGGGACTACAAATAAATACAGTACATCTGTGCCGGTGAGATCACAATCACTTCAGGTTACACGCATTCACCACACACATATACCCTGCACAACGAAGGGGCATGGCCAGAGATGCTGTAATGTTATAGTAGAGTAAGCTAAAATGGCGTCCAAATATCATTTAATTATAAACATTATAAGTTAATTTTAATGTTTAATGTTCCAGAGAAATATAAAGAATTTATATCATTTGACAAAGGAAAACTTCCAGAATCTCTCAATTCAGTGCTGGATTTGGTTAAAACTCCTCCAACCAACGAAGCTGTGGATTGTAAGCCACAACCTGTAAGTGTTTTCATTTGTTAAAATTGTTCAACTACATGCACAGTGGCGGTTCATCCCGCTGTGGCGACCCCAGATTAATAAAGGGACTAAGTCGACAAGAAAATGAATGAATGAATACATGCTGTATATGGCACCGCTAACAAAATTCATATTTATCTGTTAAACCCATGTAAAGATCCACAATCTTCACCAGTGGTGCAGTGTCTCTCTATGTGGCCGCTTTCAGTGTCTCTCTAGGCAGCCGCTTTCAGTGTCTCTCTATGGGGACGTTTTCAGTGTCTCACTATGCGGCCAATTTCCCTGCGTTCTACATCTCAAATAACAAACACGAAAGATATGAGAACGTTTCGTATTACTTATAATGCTTATTCAGAATATATGGGAAAGACACTTGTTACATATTTTAAAGACATGGCGAGGAGAAAATTAAATTTAATGCAGTGCTTCTTGTTCGGACTGAGACCCACTCCATATTGTATATCTATAGATAAACAACATGATTCAATTTTCATTAAATGTACATTTTACACCACAGGTGTATAATTTAACACTTTTCTGGTGTATGTGTCCCACCAGCCAAGTGCCCAGGTTACACTTTTAAAACTGTTGAATATATACTCCTCTGCAGTGTAAAATATTTTACACTTGGAGTGTTAAAATGCACACCACATTACACATTTTTAACACCTGCAGGGCAAATTATCCAGTGTACATATAACTCAAGAGGTGTTAAATTACACTCTCTTCTGGTGTATATACGAGTCCCACCAGCCCAGCGTACAAGTTACACTTAAAAAGTGTTGAATATATACACTTAAGCAGAGTAAATAATTTTAGCGCAAAAACCGCATACTACATTAAATACTCTATCACCACTGCCAGATCATATTTAGCATAAATTCTTTTTATTAGCATGAACTATTTTATTTTTCCCACATGAAATTCACAAAGAAAAGTTTTTTTTCATTCATTCATTTTCTTTTCGCCTTTTATTTTCTTTTCGGCTTTCTTTAGTCCCTTTATTAATCAGGGGTCGCCACGGATGCCCTTCCAGCTGCAACCCATCACTAGAAAACATCCATACACACTCATTTACACACATACACTACAGACAATTTAGCCTACCTAATTCACCTATAGCACATGTCTTTGGACTTGTGGGGGAAACTGGAGCACCAACAGGAAACTCACGCCAACACAGAGAGAACATGCAAACTCCACACAAAAATGGCAACTGACCCAGCCAAGACTCGAACCAGCGACCTTCTTACTGTGAGGCAATTGTGCTATCCACTACACCACCATGCAGCCCCACATGATAATAATACAAAAAAAGGTCAACAAACTCTTTTCTTTTTTCTTACTAAAATGAGTGTTTAAGCGTTTCATTTAACCCACATCAGTGTTAAAAACAGCATGTGTAAAAACACTACTGGGGCTTACACCAGAAATTCAACACCTCATAACTTGCTGTGTATCAGGCAGTGAAGATCACTGATTTTTTTTAAAGAAATCAGACCTAAACCTGGCAATTTTATAATGGAAAGACAATTCACTGGAAGTGCTGAGGCTGGCTGAAATTAAAAGTCTGCCTGCAAATGAGAAAACATTGGCTGTGTCTAACAGCTTATGCATTTCAGTTGTTGGCTCACTGTCCTATTAGGCAGGCACTTTGGAGGCAGCCTTTGTGCATGAAGGCACCTCATAAAACTGATTTCAGACAGACTCATGAGACAGCAGAACAATTTATTCTTGTACAAGTTGACAGTACAACAAAACAGAGAGTGTTGGTGATATTTGCTTACTAACTTGCTACATGAACGAAAACTTATTTACACATAAAATGACACCCTGCAGAGCTTCAATGTGCCATCTTTGTTTTGTGTCAAAAATGGAATGTACAAGATTGTGGGATATCAAATGCAGAGAACAGTTAGGCCTACATCATGCTGCCTTCAAAATTCATTCAGAGGAAAGTACCTCTGGAGAAAGAAGGTGATGCGGAATTTGGATTCGGACATGCGTTGATGCCTTTCTGCATTGAAAGGCTGTACATCTGATGCAGCCTCTATCTCAGTAGTCATTTATCAATCTTTAGTAGTCATCACAAATCTTTCACAAAATCACTGAATCAATAAATCTTGTAAAAACTGTACTTTCTGCACAAAAGAGACTAATATTTGAATGATTTATGAAAATGAATCAGGCGGCATGGTAGCTCAGGGGTTAGCACTGTCACCTCACATCAAGAAGGTTGCTGGTTTGAGTCCCGGGGGGATCGGTTGTCATATCTGTGTAGAGTTTGCATGTTCTCCCTCAGTTTACGTGAGTTTTCTTTGGGTGCTCCCGTTTCCCCCACATTCCAAAGACATGCGCTATAGGTGAATTGGGTAAACAAAATTGGCCTTAGTGTATGAATGTGTGTGTGAATGAGAGAGTGTATGGGTGCTTCCCAGGGAGACTAAGCCAAATGAATGAATGAACGAACGAATGAATTAAAAATTAATCAATGTCTGAGCATCTGATGTTAGTCATTGATATAACAATTACAATCGTGTATTATAATCAATAAATTAGTACCATGTATTGAACCTGCCTGTTTGACCTGGGAACTGTGGCACATGACAGCAGAGTTAGGTTGATTCTATCATCTTAGATGAGATTCCTGAAGGACAATACAAATATTAGGGAATAAGAGAGCCTTGATGCATCACTTGACAAGAATTAAAATGGACATTTACCCATCAGTAGGGCCAGACGGAATCTGCGGGCATTTTTTGCTATTTCTGCAGAGTATTTTGTTCAAAATCTGTGGATTTATGCAGAATTATTTTAGGAACATCATAACAAAAAAATTTATATATAAAATAAAAAGTAGTACATTTTTAACTTTTATTTAATGTTTACAATGCAAATCCAATTCGATCCACTTTATTTGGTAAACAAGGCAAGTCTCTCGAACAAAATCTCTACTAAAAGACAGAAAATAGTACTTTACAAACTGTGTTGTAAATAAAACATATGAATATTTCATATTAGTTGATAATATTACTCAAATTAATTTGAAAACTGAATAAATATACATTTACACACATTTACACCAGTAAATAAACAGAATCAATGATGGGCTAAAAATCTGCGGAAATCTGCGCGCGCATCAGTCATCACTGATCAAGTAAATTTGAATAAAATTATGGCGCTGAGGCTCCAAATGCAATATTACCAGATGTGAGTTGTAGGCTAACAAAATAGCTTTTTTTTCGGTGTAAACTCGGTTTAATCCAAACCTAATATTTTAGAGCAAACATGTTGAAGATCAGTTAATGTGTTGTTTCCTATAGCACAGTTTATTCAGCATAACAAAGCCTCTCCTCCAGTGACATTAGTTAATTAATTTTTTTTATAGAAAGTTAATGGGCAGCATGGTGGCTCAGTGGCGATCTCTGAGCCAGTTGGCATTTCTGTGTAAAATTTACATGTTCTCCCTTCAGGTGCTCTGGCTTCCTCCACAGTTCAAAGACATGTGTTAGGTGAATTGAATAAACTAAATTGACCGTAGTGTATGAACGTGTGTGAATGAGCGTGTGTTTCCCAATACAGGGTTACGGCTGGAAGGACATCTGCTGCATAAAACATATGCAGGAATAATTGGCGGTTCATTCCGCTGTGGTGACCTCTGATAAATAAGAAAAATGAATGAATGAATGAATATAAAGTGAACTTTAGCTGCAGCACTTTTCAGCCTATACGCTTGCAGACTTGTTAAAAGATAAAGCAATAAGTTCCAAGATGTTATGGTTTACCGTGAATTTATAACAGCTAAGGGGCATTCTTAGACCCAGTGCTGGGTTTATTGCTTCTATAGAACAGTTTTATATGCATAGCTGTGTTTGACAAAATAAAAGAAAGCAAATAAAACAGTTTTTGGCTCAATGATAATGAAATGTTTTCCAAGCAACAGTCACACGTGTATGTTTGTATAATATTTTACGACAGTTTCAAACGCAAAACTAGTCAGAATCAAGGACCAGAACCATCTGTTTTATAAGCTGTAATGTGATTAGTAATAAAAAAGACATATGTGATCCAAGTTGGAATGCTTAAGAATCTTGCCAGTAGGTCATTCAGCTATTTTATGAACTCAAACATACTACATCACGTACGCAAATACTATTTTTACTCTTTTAAAGGAAGAAAGTGGGCCTAAGAAAAGGCAGGGATGTGCTTCGTCCCAGTTCACATACCATGCCCTAACAGTAGACACTTTTGTTTCTAGAGCAGAAGAATAAACAAGCTGAGACATACTGTCGCAGCAAAATTGCATCTTTAACAGACACTCTGATGCAGTCATGCACCTCCTGTAAACTGGCTGTCAGTCATCTAGTCACAGTTGAAATCTTCCACATTTAATTTAATTTCCTACCCCGTTGAAGAGAAAAGAAGCATATTGATCTTCAGTCTTTCGTGAAGAGAACTCTCTTCTTATTTTGTCATGATGCATTTGATGGCTAAACAGATCTTTAGAAAAGTCCACTTTGTTGTTACATCTAAAATGTATCACACACGACATTAAATAAATAATCTGATGTTTATAATATTGTGAGTTTAGATTATTAATCCCTCGTACGATTGTTTAAACCTCTCCAAGCCGAATCTTCCCCATTAACCATTAGAATGTGAACAGCAGACTGTCTGGGGGCTTTTATAACCTTTTCAAGTGTAATAAGCTTTGGGACACACTGGCTGAATCTGAAATGACATACTCCCTTGAGTAGGTACTTATTTTGAAAAAGTAATTACTTTGCAACCTGTAAAAAATGTTTGATATAGTATGTGTGTCGTATATGAATGAAGCATGCATGTGCATCATTCACCCTGTTGTCATCCTGAATTATTTGAAAACAGACTGACTGACAAACTGTTTTCACCTATATAAAGTAAAGCTAGTATGTGATTTTGGATGGAGCCAATTAATTCTAACCTCACACATTAAGGGATATTAGTTTATCTTGTGGCTTCCTGTGTTGTTTCCTTTATAGTTATCTTGTTTGATTTGGTTACTCTTAATTGTGTTCCCTGTGTGGCCTGTTACCTTATTATCCGGTTGGTGTGTTTTTAAGTTTCGTTCCCTGGCTCCCTGCTATTTCTTGTACTTTTATCTTTGTTTCTATGGTGGTTTGATCCTGCTTTCTCTCATCCTTTACTTTGAAGAAGTCAATGAGGTCCAACTGTTTGTTTACCCACATTCTTCATAATCATCTGTGTTCACAGCACACAGAAACAAGAAATTAGGATATATTTAACTGTTTCATATCACGTGACTGCTTTTGCTGAATGACGTTCTATATAAGATAATCTGCACTTCTTCAAACAAGTAATTAACCCTCAACCATGCACTCACACAAGCACACACACACACATTTGCTGCAGCAGAATTTTAATAGGCTCATTATTATGTGTTGATTTGGAACAAAATTTACAGATGTTCAGCTATGAATAATGAGACTGCAACAGTCAGGCTGGCCAACAAGGACAGGCCACAAATAAACAGTGCATGGCACTCTGACATGAGAGCTGGAACAGCTGAACAGAAAACAGTCAGTGGCTAAAAATAATGTTTCACATTTGATCTCATGTACATTTACATTCTCACCGGTGTAATAATGCTGTTGAGGTTTAATGTGGTAGAGAGCTAGAAAGCTTTCAAGGTCTGCAGAAAATAATAGACAGTGACTACTCTTTTAATCACTCCAGTGTCTTCTGGGAGAAAATAAAATTAATGCAAAAAAGGCAGTGAAGCACAGGACAGTGCTTATCAACAACAATGGGCTTACTGTAGGTGTTTGATGTCTTGTTTACAATGCCATACATTTCTGTCTAGTGTGAGGGCATGTTCCACACCATGTTCAGGGTCGTCAGTCAATTCACAGAGAAGATTTCTGTCGAAACAGCATTTTAGTGCTAATGTGTCAGAACAATCCCAACTTTCTTTTAATAATCTCTCTGCTAACGTTCTTCATCTCTCAGTTCACTGATTCTACCTTTATCTGTTTCTTTAAACTCATCAGGTAAGGGCAGTTAAGATGTCCTTTTTTTCCCATACATCCGTGACATACATCTGAATGAGAAAAAAAAGTAGGGTGGTTCATGATTTCATTCTTTGGGAAACGATTGGAAGAATGTCGCTACCAAAATGGAGGAAGATTGATGAATGGACAAAAGTGAGAGACGCATTGATTGCCTAGCCTCAAAGGCATTTCATGTGAGCTGAAGTGAAGAGAAGTGACTATAAGTGAACAAAAGTTATTTCAAGGGGGAAGGGAAGGTTATTACATTTAATAAAACATTATGCAGGCAAACTTATTTACTTTTTAATTATTTAATTTAAGTAAATTGTTTTTAACAAACATTTCTATATACATATAAAAAATAAGAAAAGTACATTAAAAGAACTTTAATTGCTGCTCTTTTTTTGAACTCCATTGAAGGTTTCACAAAGATATAATACTAAATTGGCTTCTGACACTGTCAAAAATGAGCATTAATATTACGTTTACTTTAATCCAGCACTGAAAAAAATTATGAGGCTATAGAAGATCTCAATGAAGAAGTTTATTCAGCACAGCAGTCTCAAAGCACAGGTTTTTCATACATTTAGTTTACTGTTTTTAATGTAAATGAAGTTGCTCCTGTTGTCACAGCTGTGTTTCAACACCCCATTGATGGTTCTCAGTACACCAAATCCCATCCTTGGTGATACAATACAATTCATGAATTCATTTTCAGCTTAATCCCTTTACTAATCCGGGGTCGACACTGTGAAATGAACCACCAACTTATCCAGCATATGTTTTACACAGCAAATGCCCTTCCAACTGCAACCCATCTCTGGGAAACATCCATACACACTCATACACTACAGACAATTTAACCAACCCAATTTACCTGTACCACATGTCTTTGGCCTGTGGGGGAAACCTGTCATGTCCCCAGTCCGTCACACATCCTCAGAGCCATCACAATCACCTAGACCGTCATCCAGCCGTGCACCCTCACCTTGTTATTAGTTCACCACCTGATCTCACTCTACCCTCTCTATATAAGCTCCCTTCATTCACTCAGTCACCGTCGAGTATCACACATGGACACGATCACCATTACCTTCCTGAGACTTCTCCTAGATACCCTCCTGTGCTCTGCATCTGCTCCGCATCTGCTCTGCCACTCGTCTTGCTCATCATCCTTCATTCAGGGAAGTGACTAAACTTACTAGCCTCTGTTTGGATCCCCCTTTTCAAAGACTGCCTTTACCTGAACCTGAGATTGTTCTAAAGATGTTACAGTAATAAATATATACTGTGTTCCACATCTGTTTCCTTCTCCTTCCTCTGATCGTGACAAAACCGAAGCACCCAGAGGAAACCCACATGACCACAGGGAGAACATGCAAACTCCACACAGAAACGCCAACTGACCCAGCTGAGGCTCGAACCAGCAACCTTCTTGCTGTGAGGCAACAGCACTACCTACTGCGCCACCACGTCGCCCATACAATACAATATTATTTATGCACATTTAAAAACATCCAAGGTGATGTACATAGGAGTAAAAGAAAACAATTAATATGTAAAAGCGGAAAAAAGCAGTAATGGAGTATTAAAAGCGAGAGATAATAGATAGGTCTTTAAAACTGATCTAAACACTGAAATAGAGGGGGAAAGTCTCATGTATATTGGCAGGTGTTCCAGACTTTACGACCAGCAATTGCAAATGCTTGATCACCTCGTTTTTTAAAGCGTGTTATAGGCAGGGTGAGTAAGATGGCAATGATCAAGAGGGGGTATACGGACAGTGCAAATCTGAGGTACTGAGGCACATGATAATTGATGACTTTGTATACAAATAATACAATTTTTAAATCAATTCTATTCAATGCGTAACCAGTGAAGTGCAGATAAAATTGAAGTTACTGACTCATACTTGCTGGTGAGTGTAGTAGTCTAGCAGCTGCATTTTGTATTAGCTGCAGACGTGAGAAAGATTGCTAAGAAACACCATAATAGCGAGAGAGAGAGAGAGAGTATATGAGTATATATGTTTATATATCTTCTTTTTTTTTGTTTACTTCTACTATTTACTGTGTTTACTGTGTTTTTTTTATTACATATGTATGTTCTTTTATTTTTATGTAAACTTTATAACTGCTTTGGCAATACATTTGTAATAATTGTCATGCCAATAAAGCAACTATTGAATTGAATTGAGAGAGAGAGAGAGATAGTTAGAGAGAGAGAGAGAGAGAGAGAGAGAGAGAGAGAGTTGCAGTAATCAAGAGAGTTAGTTAAGGCATGAATCACTGTTTGGAAATTACTCTGAGATCAAAAGGCTTGACTCAAAAGCAGGATTTTACAACACTACTGATCTGTTTTTTTTAGTTTTTGTCAAACAATGCCAATATTTCGTGCACACTTGGTAATTTGTGGGACCACGAAACCCACATTGACATCTAACCTAGAATTTTCTTTGTGCCTGAATAAAATTATTTAAATTTCATTTTCATTTTAATTTAAAAAAATTGCCTGGGAGAAAAAGTTTAAGCTCATCTAAACAAGTCAGGGCTGGTTGTGAGCCATTTACAACATTTTGTTTTATTGGAAAATAGATCTGAGTGTTGTGTGCATTAGATGAAAGGATACTTTATATTTGTTAAAAATGGAAGCCAGGGGGAGCACAGGGTAAACAACACAGGCCCAAGGATTGATCCCTGTGAAACTCCACAGCTGAGAGGAATAGGATGAGGATTGATGGCCAATGCGCACACTAAAACATATATTGGTCAGATAAGAACTGAACACTCTAAAGCTGTGCCACACAGCTGTCTCTAAGCATGTCAACAGGATCTTGTGGTCAACCAGGTCCAATTGAAATGTCTCATAGACCAAATTTAAAGTCAGATGTGTTTGTAATTGAGTCAAAACAACTTACTCAAGGATCTTTGAGATAAAATATAAGAAATTGGCAGAAAAATAGTAAAGGAGGCTGGATTGAGATTTGATTGAAGATATGGCAGCATTACACAATATTTGAGACAGTTATGGAAGGAGCCAGTAGACAAACCAGTAGCAGACCTGGACCAACTGTATCCATAATTTGTTTAAAGAAAAAGGTGGGATACTATGCTGATGGGAGATTGAAGGTTTTAAATGGGTAACAATCTCGTAACATGAGTTCAAATCAATAGGCTGAAACTCAGACAAAGGGAATGAGCATAGAGGAATATCATGAAAAATGTATGCTGAACAAGGCATCTGTGATCTTAATGTTGTGGTTTTCTCAACAACTACCCAAAGTCATTACAAAGAGAAATAGATGGCTCTAAAATTAACAGAGCAAAAGGATTTATTCACTCATTAATTTTCTTTTTGGCTTGATCCCTTTATTAATCTGGGGTCGCCAGAGCAGAATGAACTGCCAACTTATCCAGCATATGTTTTACGCAGCAGATGCCCTTCCAGCCGCAACCCAACACTGGGAAACATCTGTACACTCTTGCATTCACAAACGACCAATTTAGAGTATTCACTTCACCTATACCGCATGTGTTTGGACTATGGAGGAAACTGGAGCACCTGGAGAAAACCCACACAAACACAGGGAGAACATGCAAACTCCACACAGAAATGACAACTGACCCAGCCGGGGCTCGAAGCAACTACTTTCTTGCTGTGAGGCGATTGTACTACCCACTGCGCTACCGTGAATCCCATCAGAAGGATTTAAAACAGAGTTAATGGTAGAAAAGCGAACTTGAATTTTGTGACAATTGTTAGTAATAAGTAGGCCCACACGGAATCTGATCAGATATTCACAGATTTCCGCAGATTTGAGCCCATCATTGAGTCTATTTACTGTATTTAATTGCATAAATGGGTGTACATATTTGTGACAATGTTTGTCTTTACAACATTATATATCTGATAAACAACCACAGAAAATGCCAAACAAAGTTAGCCCCCCTAAATTCTGAAATAAAGCTGGAATAAGTTATCCAGTAGCAAAGAGTCGATAAAACTTATATCCAGAGCTAAAGTCCTCAGAAAAAAAGTGAAGAGGTCAGAAAGGGCCAACATCAGAAATATTGCCAAGCTGCCAAGTGTGAGAGGCATCCACTGCCTACGCAGTAAAAATAGCCGAGTTTATTGAAGGAGTCTCTTGGCGTGAACATGATACATTAATATCAATTTAAACAAAGAAGCAAGAGAAACAGATAGATAGATAGATAGACAGACAGACGGACAGACAGACAGACAGATAGATCAAATGACAAGTTTTGGAAATAACAAATAAAATCTTATGGCGTTTATTTTTTTAAACACAAAATAACCCAAGACGAGTGAAAAACACATTGGTGTGATAACTTTTATTATCAGCCAACAAATGAAAACATTTGTTATTTTAACCAGCTGTTCTTCATCTTTTTTGTTATTTTAAATTTGAAATAAATGTTATGAAACCAAAAAAATTTAGAATAAAGTAAAACATAGCCTACTTTATACTTTACAACATATTTAGACACGTAGCTACATCTAATAAATCCAGAGAAACTACAAAATTACAATCCGTAGCTCTCTGTGCAGCCTATACTGCTGTGCTGATGCCTATAGCTTTAAGAAATAGATTTTAGGAACTTCCTCTGAAAGATTATTCCATACGTTTTTATTATGAAACAGGCCTTTTCACAAATAATTTAGGTTTGCGGTATGTTATGTTATGTTTTTTTAATTTAATTTAATTTATTTTTTATTGTAAATACACAATCCAAATACAACAAAATGGCATTCAACTTTACATATTGTGACACATGAAAGGCTCAAGAAAAAATAATATAAAACCATGCAAAAACTTGTACAAAAAATGTAAATGACAAAAACATCCAAACTAAAGCCAACTTAAGAGTGAAAAAATAAATAAATAAATAAATGAATAAATAAGAGATCAATACAGATATCAGCTAAGGCAAGTTATAAGATACAAATAAATAAAACATTTTTAAGGCAGTTTTTGTTTTCATTTTAGACAGGGCATCCGAGAAGATGTTTAGTTATTTTATGAAGACATTGTGTAGTGGAGGGGTTTTAAAATATCTGCATTTCTGAATATAAAATTTGGCTAATACAATGAGCATATTTATCAAATTGTGCAAAACAGAACAATCTTTAGTATTTCCATATAGTACATCATGTAATGTGAAAGTCAAACCTTCAGCATTCACTTCAAACCTTCAGCCTTCACTTGTTATGTTATGTTATGTTATGTTATGTGTTATATTATGTTACGCAAGCCTCTCACCCACCACATGAGCATGCGCAGTTTAGCGTGTTGCGTAAACGAGGATTTGGTGGCGGTCGTCAAGGCGAAACTGTTTATGTAGTTTGATTGTGTTACTTTAAGTATTTTTCTTAGCAAAGGGCTTTTGTGTCTGTAGAACCCCGTTCTTGTTAAACCAGTCTGCTTCAGCGAACTTACAAAGTCATTCAACAATGAGCGACGACGGTGAGAGAGACAGTAAGAAGATGAAAAGAAAAACCGGTTCGAGTGATTCAAAGTCGCCCGCGATGAAGAAACAGAAAACAAAAGACAAAAGCGAGGAAAAGAGCGGCGCAGTTCAGAAACACGACGGTATCTATCTGTCTATCTATCTATCTATCTATCTATCTATCTATCTATCTCTCTGTCTGTCTGTCTGTCTGTCTGTCTGTCTGTCTGTCTGTCTGTCT
>CAIGQQ010033541.1:51970-118308 GCA_903798035.1 Danio albolineatus | reverse complement strand
TTTTTTTTTTAGGAGATTGCGTTTTCTAATGCATTTTCTTTGATTTCAGCTATCGATAGTAAAGCTGACTCTACAAAAACCAAAGTAAAGCTTTCTGGCAAAGACAAGGACAAAGGGAAAATAAGTAAATCTGCCCATTCAACAGAGTGGACTGAGAATGATAAGAAAAGCAGCTCAGATGGTGGCAAAAAGCAAATAAAGAGGAATGAGAAAGGACAACTTCTGTTTAAAGGTGAAGTAATGTATGTTTTGTTACAGAGTCTTAAATTAATTCCTTCAATCATTTATACATTTAAGTAATATTGTAAATTTGTAATTGTTCTATTGTTGCAGACCACCCAGAGTTCACACCTAACATGACTCCCAAAGAGGTTTTACAGGCTGGCAGTTTTGGGGGCACCTATTTCAGGCCCATCTACTCCAGTATCACAAGTATGTCTCAATGTTCTCATTAGTGTTCTATACTTTGTTACTTAATGATTCAATTTTTATTAAATAAACAACAGTGCCTATAAAACATTAGTATTCAATTCAAATCATGTTTATTTCTATAGCGCTTTTACAATGTAGATTGTGTCAAAGCAGCTTAACATAGAAGGTCAAGTCAATTGAAACTGTGTCAGTCCCGTTTTCAGAGTTGAAGTTCGGTTTTGGTCAGTTCGGCGTGGTTTAAATTTCACTGCTGAAAGTCCAAACAATGAAGAGCAAATCCATGGATGCACAGCTCGACAAGTCCCATACCAAGCAAGCCTGTGACGACAGTGGTGACATTATTGAATACACATAATATTTGACTGCATTGGATTCTACTACATCTAAGTTATCTAATAACTAGGGCCACACGGAATCTGCGCGCGCAGAATTCCGCAGATTTTTAGCCCATTATTGATTCTGTTTATTTACTTGTGTAAATGTGTGTAAATGTATATTTAATCAGTTTTCAAATTTATTTCAGTAATTATATTGACTAATATGAATATATTGATGTGATTTATTTACAACACAGTTTGTAAAGTACTATTTTCTGTGTTTTAGTAGATATTTTATATGAGAGACTTGCTTTGTTTACCAAATAATTTAGATCTAATTAGATTCGCATTGTAAACATTAAATAAATGTTAAAAAGGTATTACTTTTTATTTCATATTAAGATTTTAGTTATGATACTCCCAAAATCATTCCGCATGAATCTGCAGATTTTTAACAAAATACTCAGCAGAAATAGCAAAAAATGTTAGCAGATTCCGTCTGGCCCTACTAATTACTGATTTTATAGATATGCACCCTCTTTAATAATCAGTGGTTTTGAAACTAACATATTGTTAACAAGGCTACATTTACACAACAATGAAATACCTATAAATGGAAAAGTTTTTAAACAAAAAAGTTTCACGTTTGCACAACATTTCAACTTGTATTTTGCGCTGTCATCTTGTTAGTAAACAATAGCTGTAGGGAAGTGACAATGTGAAGTTGGTTGCTCGGCGTGGAGCTGTGTGTGTAAGAAGCGTCTCCACTGTTGGCTCCACTGTGAAGTAATTCCACACTTTGCTGATGAAGCGTTGGCAAACACTTGAGCAACAACACTACCACACACTCCGCCATAGATGTGTGTTTGTTTGCACTTGCGTTTAATCCACACCTCCTGAAATGTGTACTATGCACATGCTAGACTTTCACGTTTTCAATCACAAAAACACCATCGTTGTGTAAACAAATATGCAAAATGCAAAAAAAAAAAGGTTCTTGTTTTTGGCTGAAATCATTGTCGTACAAGATCCGTTTTGTGGGTAGTCAATAATGTCAAAAACAGTTAGGGGAATAAAGTCTCTAGATGTTATATACTTCAAAGGCTGAGATTGAAGTGACTCTGCATTCTTCAACTGACCAGGCACTTCATCGCTAATTTTTGTATGAGTGGTCATGAAAACACTAAAACTACTGTTGAAAATGTCATATGACACCTCAACATTTACCAGATGGCTTGTGTAAAACAGTGGTCTGATGAGACCCCAACACATTTTTTTGGCAATCAGAACAACACCATGTTTTGTGTATGCCTGTGTATCATGTGGATGCAGCATGTGCCTATAAAGGTAGAAAATAAAATACGTGCTGCAAACTGCCGGCACAATCTGGAGAAAGTAAATGTTACAAACTAATAGATTAAAAACTTCACATAATGTACCCGAGTGAAAAGTCAGTGTCTATCTCAGGCAAGCAATTATGTGTTAACTTAAAAATCCACTTATTATCTCTCAGCAACCTGACTGAGCTTGAGCAGGTTTGCGCTGTAGCAGTAAATTGGTAAAAAAAAGTCTAGTGGCCAGATGTGCAAAGCTGATAGAGTCCTGTAAGACTGTAATTACTTCCAAATGTACTTATACAAAGTTCTGCCTGGAATTAGAGTCAATACTAAAAAATGTATCAGTTACAAATGTAATAAACTTTCACTAATATATCGTTTTTGTCATATTTAATATAGGGCTGCACAACCCTTGGAAATTCTAACATTGTGATATTTTTTTATTCTGCTATTTATTGCGAGAGGAAGACAATTTCACTAGAATTGTTAAATAACTATTTGGAATAAATGTAGAATTTTAGATTAATTGGGATGATTCTGTAGGGGAGTGCATATGCATAAAATAAAAAAAGAATCTACAAGCAAAGATAAATTAAACAAAGAGAAAGATACAAATTAAATAAACAGCGTTTTATGTGTTCAGGTATACAGTAGTTAGATAATCAAATGTAATAAACAGTACTGCATAGTGTTCATTTTATAAACAAATCAGTCAAATTAATTGTTATTAGTTTGTCAAAGTTCTTATGCCTGAATGCTTAAAATAAAACAGTCACAGACCTCAAAAACTCTTGCGAAATGATAATCTAGACTCAACATTGCGTGTACTCACGATACGACTATTTGAATGATCACATTGCGATATCGAATAAAAAAAGAAGCTGCAGGACTCTGCTATGTATTGGTACTCAATCAACTCATTTTGTTTTAAAGCTTGACTGCAGAAAAGAATGAAACTGCATGGAAACATCTAGATCTTTTTTTTTTCTTCTTCTTTTTTCTTTTTTTCAGAAAATCATTTACAAATTGCTATTCTGGTGGAAATGATCCATAACTTTTCATCTGATATTTTATTGTATTTTTGGGCTGATAACGAGAATGATAAAAATAACCTTTTTTTCCTGTCAATACAGTTATATCATACGTCACTATTAATAGCAGCTGGAAACAGGGCCTTAGAACCAAATGATTTACTTTGTGTTTTCAGTTATTTTAGTTATAAAATATTTTCCACGTGTATACGTGTGATATCAGAGCTGAGCAACACAAGGCAAGCCTTTTTTTTTACTTTTTTTTTTTTACATTTCTGAGAAAGAAGCTTCTCTGGATGTCCTTTGGGAGTCCGCAAGTTTGGTTATGTACTCAAATATTCAAAGTATTTAAAGCACTTTTTTTTTCAACAGAAAAACATTATAAAGATGTTTGGAAGGAGCTTCCTGAAGACTGGCTAGATGGACTAAACATCTCTGAACAGGTGTTTTTCATTATCATTGCATTTTAATAGTAAGCGATTATGTCAGAATTTACATTTTTATGTTGAATGCCTTTATGAGGTGAAAGACCTGAATGTTCTTCCGATGTCTGAACTCGAGATGTGTGTTTATTCAGTTGCCTCACTTTTCTTTATCTTCAGTCTGGATCACAGTAGAGCTCTTTCAGCTCAGTTCATGAACTGTCGTGTTTTAGTTTTTATTGTCATTAATATCGTGTTTACTGATCTACTGTTATTTTTATGTGGCTTTAGCCTTATGTTGTTTTATGCAGTATTTTATGTCAGCAGATTAACCGGTTCTTTCAGTGCTTGTATCCCTCTAGCCCGACGCTGAGGGCTATCAGCATGTGACGGACCTCTCACGCAAAAGGGAAACCATGAAATTTTATTTAGCCACAAGTCCTCGGTTGCACTTGATAAATATGAATGAATAGTTGATATCAGCTAGATCGCCACGTACTGCGGTTAACAGCGGATTACCACAAGCCAGAAAACATCATTCACACTCTTCATAAACAGCAAAATCATGCAGTACAATTTCAGTGCTTTGTTTTTTACTTTGTTTGTTTTGATGTTTGGTTTTTTAGGTGGCTTCATCCACATACCGGGAAAAAGTGAACACCTATAAAGTCAAATGTGGCGGCAGTCTGGAGATGTGGGAAGGCAGTGGTTGGATTGTGCCTCAGGATCCATACGGCTGGTTCCAGTGGTACTGCAGGCAAGAGCCACCACAAAACACTTTACAATAAAGACTCAGGGTTCAAAACATATTATATAAAATCTGTAAATTGTTTAAAAAAACACTGACAGCTAAGTAGCAAACTAAATAAATAAATAAAATAAATATAGATACCTTTCTGCTCGAGATAACACTTTATAGATAACACTTTCGTATCCCATGATGACACAGGAGAGGATTTGTGATGAATGAAGTGACAGCATGGCAAATTACATTCATACAGTTTAGAGAAAATGGTTGGTTGTTATAGTGGCAGCTGCAAAAACGCCAATATAACTGACTATTTTCATCTTAAATTCAATTTAGCACCACTTGACTGCTTAGTAACCCATAATGACAGTTAAAACAAGCAATGTGCTTTTTATTGTTTTAAATATTCATTAAACACATTTACAAACTCTGGAGTTAGCCAAAATGGTTTCCAAAACAATGATCTGACAGCAAACAAGTTTGTCTTGTAGAAACGGAAAACTCTTTTACAATAGAATATTCTTCTAAATGTCAAAGAATCCCAAAAATATATTACGGTTTCCACAATAATATTGATAGTAATAAGATAATCATAGGAAATGCTTCTTGAGCACCAAATCATTATATTTGAAGGACTTCTGAAGGATTATTTGACTTTGAGGGCAATCACAGGAATAAATGAAAATTAAATTCATTCATTCGTTCATTCATTTTTTTTTCTGCTTAGTCCCTTTATTAATCAGGTTTCACCAAAGCGGAATGACCGCCAACTTATCCAGCATATGTTTTACGGAGAGGATGCCTTTAAAGCCCAATCCAACATCCGAACACTCTTGCATTCTCACAGACACAATACGGCCAATTTAGCTTATTAAATTCACCTGTAGCGCATGTCTTTGGAATGTGGAGGAAACCAGAGTACGTGGAGGAAAATTAAAATCCCAAACATGGGGAGAACATGCAAACTCCACACAGAAATGCCAACTGACCCAGCCGGGGCTTGAACCAGTGACCTTCTTGCTGTGAGGCGAACGTGCTACTCACACGCCCTTTTTAGATCCTTATTTTAAATAAATAATTACTTTGCAAGTGTAAAAAAAAACAAAACATGTTCAATACAGAGGATAAGCTGGAGTAGTTTATCTGCAGTTCCACCCACTGAGTGGCAGGATCCACTTAGTCTCTACCACTATTAAATAAGAAAAAAGTAGTTGCACAATGGACTAGACCAACAGATTCAACAAGAATTAGCCTGTTATATACGCAAGATTTTACGATCTCATATTCTGTGTAATTGCAAAGTTTTGCCAAACAGCCTTCATAAAAGCATTCATTATTATCCACAGTATGCGGAACAGTCATAAGTTACATTTAAGCAAGACAAATTATTTTTCTTACAAGCCATGCTATACAAAACACGGAGATAGATAGAAGATGAGATAGATTGGCAGGCTGTCTGAAGATTTGATTGATATAGGTACAGCTCATATGTATATTTTATATGAGTACTGAAGTCTGTGTCGTCTGCCTGATGCAAGCAGTTTTACAGATTTGAAATGTTTCAACAAAACATATTGAAAGTTCATTATTGTTTTGAAAATCATTTTGGCTGACTCTAGTGTTTGTAAATGTGTTCAATAAATATATAAAAAAAACAAAAAAAAACACATTGATTGTTGTTACCATCATTATGGGATACTCAAGAGTCAATTCCTACAAAATAAATATAGTAAATATAAAAAATGATGGTATAGAAAATACTTATTGGCATTTTTGCAGCTGCCGCTATTACAACCAACCATTTTCTCTAAACAGTATGTATGTAATTTGGATGTTTGTCTGCCATGCTGTCACCATGATGTCACTTCATTTATTACAAACCCTCTCCTGTGGCATCATGGAAAGTGTCTACAGGATGTGCAATTCAGAATCTTGCCAGCAGCAGAAAATTATCTGGGTAGTTTTTCCCACAAGTACTGGGAATTCTGAAATGTTAGAATGTTGTCACTGGGGCTATACCTACCAAAAGTGTACCTTTTAAGTATGGATGCTCCGATCAATCGGCCGTAGATTGCTATCGGCTGATAATCACATTTCATGACTCAATAGGTACTTGCCAATCTGGCCGATCTCGTGAACTGATTGCAAATGTTTGTTTATGAGTTTACAAGCAGAGGAAGAGGTGATGAGAGTGAGTGAACGAGAACAGATTGAGAGAGGCACAGTGATGTTCTAAGTATTACATTGGTTAGGTTAACTTCTTATGCATCAGTTATGCGCTCCAAACATTTTATTCATTGAGACATGTTGAATCCTTCTTCCATCGTTTGAAATGTTTCTAAGTTGCATTGTTAATCATTTTTTTAAATCTGTTTTATCTATTATTTTTTGTAAAACAATAAAAACAAAACATGACATGTTCACACTAATTGGTTATAATAAATGTTTTTAGGGGATTATATGCAGCATCGTTAATTTATTCTCTAAGGTAATGCGAGATCTCCACTAAGTATCATACTTAAAGGCAAAATTAGCTTTTTTTGGCATTATAAAACTTGAAGCATCAGTACTTGGTATCTGCTGATCACCATGACAAGAAATCGGTACTCTGTATCGGCTGCAAAAATCCTGATGGGAGCATCCCTATCTTTGAGGTTCACTTTTTTTATCCTAAAGGTACTATGAGGCACACATTTGTACTTTTTAGTTATTAATATGTACCTATACGGACCTGGTAGGAACTAAAATGTACCTTTTAAAAAGCCCCAGTGCGCCCCAGTCACAGATTTTCTACCTTTATTTCTGAGAGGCAAGGCAAGACAAGATTATTTATACTGCACATTTTATACACAAAGGTCTTTTAGAGTGCTTTACATAAACAAGAACAAAAGAAACAAGTTTAAAAAATAAAAACATCAAAGAATAAAATGATTAAAAATAGATAAAAACAGATTAAAATGTGTTAAAAATGTTTTAAAGGAATAAAAAAGATAAGAAAGACATAATAGTGCAATCTGTCGGATGTAGCACCGACAGATGCATATACTTACTGTGCATCACATACCGTATTTCATCTACTATAGACTAAATTTAGTAAATACTTGAGCAGTTCCCCTTATACCTGCTCAGGATGACACATCAAAATATTCAGTCTCAAGTCAAACTTTTATTTTTACCTTCGTTCATTCATGTTTTGTCTTCGGTGCAGGTTTTACCAGGGCAGGCGGACAGAGGACGATGCTCGTCAGATCAGTCGCTGGTCCAAATGTGCAGGAGTCAAAGGTCGGTGGCGGAACAACCTCATCACAAAAGTGGTCCGGTCCGGTTGTGCTTACGACAACGCCACTGTTTCTCCAGTGGTCAGACAGACTCTACAGCACTGGGGGTACAAACTCACCCCGGAGGACTACAAGCTGGGAGCAAAGAGAGTCAAACTCAAATAAACAGGTCCTATTTGTTTTAATACAATGCGGAATAGGGTGAATTTAGCTGTTATTATTGCGTGACGTGTCTGTTTAAATAATTGATGTTTTCTCTGACTGGGGGACTTGACTAGCTGGGTAGACTGTGGTGATATTACTGCTGTATTTGGTTCCCATTGGACATGTTTTGGGAAACTGAAAGGTCACTTCAATAATTCATAATTATCTTATTTTTAAATTGGGATCTCAGGCAGAAGCAGATGCACACTCCTTATTTTTGTCCTATTACTGATTTGCGTAGCTGAACA
This sequence comes from Danio albolineatus, assembly GCA_903798035.1. NCBI lineage: Eukaryota > Metazoa > Chordata > Actinopteri > Cypriniformes > Danionidae > Danio > Danio albolineatus. The sequence continues at coordinate 110,291 of CAIGQQ010033541.1, read as the reverse complement.
CCACATGTGCCTTGGAGCAATATAGCGAACTGATCTGTGATCGGATGTGGTCATCGTCACACAGATTTCATGACAGTAATTTGTTCTGCTGTGTTTATTTTTAATACATGGTGAAGATGCTTAAATTTTTTCATAATAAGATGCCTCTTGACACGACTCTCTGTCAGTGTGTGTGGGGTATATTTACACACACATCTGTAATATTTTAATGCAGTTTATTAAAGGGATTTGTTTTTGTATTTTTTTCTTTTTTCTTTTTTTCTATTTCCCCGTCATTACACATTGACAACTTTCATTATAGTATAGAATTACATCAGGGTGCTCATGGGGTCTTAAAAAATCTTGTCTTAAATTTCAAAATCAATCTTTTGGGTCTTAAAAAGTCTTAAATTTACTGAAATATTGTGTTGTAAGTCGTAAATCTTTAAAGAGGTCTTAATTTTTCTACCCAATCTGACAAACACCCATACAATCACCAACAACCCATCTCAATAAAACTTTAAACCTTTTATTTTAAAGTGTCATTTTAACTCTATTTAGCATAATGGTTTCATTATTTTCCTTTCAATAACATTTGATTAAAAGTGCTCCATGTATTTACTGCTGAGGAAACTGACCTGGACAGATTGTTGTGCATAGATTTAGTTTTTCAGGTTGAAATTGTAAGTTAAAAAACACTTTTAGAAAATCTTTTACTTGATCCTTATCCACATAAAATAAAATGGTTTTACTTTTAATGACTTTTAATATTTTTAACATCATAACAAAAATCATTTCATATATTTAACCTCGGTTTCCTCCGGGTGCTCCGGTTTCCCCCACAAGTCCTATAACATGTGGTATAGGTGAATTGGGTAGGCTAAATTGTCCTTAGTGCATGAGTGTGACTGAGTGTGTATGGATGTTTGAAGATGGGTTGCAGCTGGAAGGGCATCCGCTGCGTAAAACATAAGCTGGACTAAGCCGAAAAGAAAATGAAGGAATGAATGTTTAACGACATAATCAATGATGATCACTGAATATTTCTTTGGCCACTGGGGATCACTAGATTTTTAAATTTTCAAATTGCTTAAGTTTAATTAGTTAATTTATGACAGAAAAAAGGAAGAAAAATATATGAATTAAAACATAAAGGAGCATATCTAGTTACGTTTGCTTTTTATTTTGAAAATAAGTTTTTTAAAATAAGTCGTTAAATCAGCTTTGAAATGGGAGAAATTATGCATTCTTTATGACCATTCACATTTGGTTATATAAAATATACCCAATTTAAAAATGTACATATACACATATTTCCCTTTTGTTAATATATGATCCACTCAAGATAGTGAATAAAAATTCACTGTAAATCAAAAAAATTGTTTGTTGGATACATTTTATGTGTAATTCTAAGGATTTCACTACATTTATTAGACACATTATTTGTTTTATAAGTCTTCAGTGGAAGGACGAAGCCTCACAGCGAAGGACGCTGGCTCAGTTGGCATTTCTGTGTGGAGTTTGCATGTTCTCCCCGTGTTTATGTGAGTTTCCTCCGGGTTCATAAATGCAAATGTGTCTTTTTGTTTTCTTTCTTTCTTTAAGTTGTGTTTGTGTGTCTATTCTAGGGTTTAAGTGTATATATTTGCATTATTTTTATTGATTAGATTATTATTTGTGCCCTGTTTTATAAATGTAGATAAAAGTTTAAAGTTTTTTGTAGATAAAAAAAAAAAAAAGTTTCCTCCTCCGAGTGCTCCGGTCTCCCCCACAGTCCAAACACATGCGCTATTCCCAGTACTGGGTTGCAGCTGGAAGGGCATCCGCTGTATAAAATATATGCTGGATAAGTTGGCGGTTCATTCCGCTGTGGCGGCCTCTGATTAATAAAGAGGCTAAGCCGGAGGAAAATGAATGAATGAAGTTCTAATGGTGTAAAATTTTCAGATTCCGCTTCATCAGTTAAACGCTGGTCGGCGCCAGCACTTTTCTGTCCTTTCACGCCGCTCACAAGCTTGTTTTTCGTCATTTCCTGCGTAAAACTGGGTAAAAGGCCTAAGCGACTGGTTTCAAAACGACGGCAACCAATGAAAGACTGCAATATCTAAACGTCGTTTTATTGACACGTAGTCGGCCAATAGGAAGAATGGAATTTTATGCCGGAAACTCCCACTCCAGCCAATGAGCAGTTAGTGAAGGCAGCAGGTTGAGGTGTACAACGTTCCGCCCTTCTCCTCTTTGTGATCAACGCTGCGTGTTACTGTAGCGGATTAATAACTCCTATAAAAGGTATTTTGATGCTTGTTTCCTTTAATAATTTGTGCAAAATCATTATGTGTTTTTTTCTGAATGAGTCTGTTGGTGCATGTAAGCGCGTGCTGCTCGTTGCGTTGAGTGCGTCTCACCGGCTCACGCTCCGCTTTGCAAACCCACAACCGCTAATTACGCAAGCCGAGCACTAAAAACGTAAAAATAAAGCAGGTGAGATACGCTGAATAATACAATCAATTCGAGTTTAACGGATGAAATATAAACATTAGAATATAATGTTGTAGAACAGTAGACGACACCGTACCTTACGTAAGCAGCGAATCAAACAATTGAAAACAAAGACCCCGAATTTTACCCAAGAAATCACGCTCTTTACGAAAAAGCTCTTTACAGAACATTAATATGCCATTAAATCTGCATTACTAGTAAGTTAATAGTTGTTTAAATATATATGTACATCTCCTTCTATTCTATTAATTATTCAAAAATACCTGGTCCTCCATTACCCTCTATTTCTAATATATTTTCTATTATATCTTTTATTGTTGTTAATTAAAAAAATACTTCGCTTTCTAATCGATTTTCCTAATGTCATTTTATCAAACATCTTCCATTTTTCTCGATCTTAAAATTGCATTGATCTTCTAACATTTAACAATCTGTTTAGTCTTTTGTAGTTCTGCTCTTTCTTTCTTCATTTAAAATGGTGACTTGTACTGTATTAGACGTATACATCTAACGTTTACATATAAATATATATATGTTTTAACGCACACACATACATGCATTCATCTATGCATTGTCTTCTTAGTTTAGAAATACATGGTCCTCGATTACTGTTTATTTCTAATATATTTTCCAATATGTCATTTATTTTTTTATTTAAAACAATACTTCATTTTCTAATCGATTCTTTCTTTTTTAATCAAATATCTTCCGTTTTCTCAATATAAAAATTACTTTGAACTTGTAACATTAACCACCCATTTTGTAGTTTTGCTCTATTCTTAATTTAAAATTGTACACTGCATTAGACTAAGACTCAGAGTTATTTACTTATTCCTTTGTGTTGTTGCTTTGCATAAAAGTTAAATGAGCTGAGTGGGTAAATGTATTTAACACGGCCAATGGCCATAGTTTCTGTCTCTTTTACATTCCAAATGTAATTTGAGCAAGCGTGCAGTGGTTTGAATTATTTGTAGTGTTATTAACAGGTAGTTTTTGACATTTTTTTTTCTTGGGTTTTTCCTAATTGTGTTCTTTAAATCTTTTATTGACTATTCGCTTTTTAAATAGATGCAAGGCAACAGAGGACCCCGTTCAGATCAGCAGAATCACGGCCCACAGAGACAGCAGCCCAACCCCCAACAGGAGCAGCAGAGGAAGCCCACCGGAGCTGACAGCAATGGACAACACACCGACGCTGGAGAGCAGAGCAGCCCAAGTAAGCGACGCTTGGAGAAGCATCTACACCCCCATAAAAATTTATGTTAGATTGAGTTATGTTGACTGATTGTGTTTTCTGTCCTGCAGATGCTGCTTTCACTATAGACCTGCAGAACTTCAAGAAACCCGGTGAGAAGACCTACACGCAGAGGAGCCGGCTGTTTGTGGGGAACCTGCCCGCCGGGACCACAGAGGAAGAAGTGGAGAAGCTTTTCGCCAAGTATGGCAAGGCTTCTGAGATCTTCATCAACAAGGATCGAGGCTTTGGCTTCATCAGGCTGGTGAGTTTGGTTAGATGTCACCTTGAAATAAAGTGTGATGGCAAAATTATGTTTGGTTATTCATTTTAATTATGCTGTATGTGGCTGCTAAACCCCCCCCCCCCAAATAATGAATTGGCTCCAACCAATGCTGCTTGCTCATTATTCCTGTCTACTACTAAAAAACAAACCGACTGTGTATTTACTTTAGTTTTGCTTTGGCAAAAACCCAAATTGTTTACATCATTTTGTTTTTGTTTTTTTTATCTTAAGACCTCACTGGACTGTCCTGCTTTTAATGACTATAGAAGGCTTTTTTATGAAATTAACTCTAAGGACATTTTTAACAAAGTGTCACTAATGTTAGAAAAACGTTAACACATTTATTGTGTATTATGCTAAAAATTGTAATTTATATATTCATTTGTGTGTTTTTAGTTGTATATTATTAATGAAATGTTTTTGCCATGAAAAATAGTTTTTGTTGCTCACATGGCATTCAATAAAAATTCATCATCATTTTTGTGTGTGAGTGCTCCTTTACATCTAACAGTGATTTGGGCACCTACACAATAGAGTTTATAGTGTGTTAAATATGCTGTCTCTGAGCATATCAAATCAATAAAAATAGAAAAGTTGAATCAGTTTTCTATTTGTCAGCAACTTATGATTTATTCCTAAATAATAATAAAAAAATAAGTGATTTGTTTATGATGTAGAGAATACTTTATAAGAATATCACCTTACAAGTTAAAAATTATTTAAATTATTATCATTAACCATACATTTAATGATATTTTCACACTGCAAAAGACCAATGCAACATTAATTTGCTGTTGTTTCATTATTAGGAAACGAAGACGCTTGCGGACATCGCAAAGGCTGAACTTGATGACACCATATTTCGTGGACGGCAGATCCGTGTGCGATTTGCCACCCATGGTGCTGCGCTGACGGTCAAAAACCTGCCTCAGTTTGTGTCCAATGAGCTCCTGGAGGAGGCCTTCTCCATGTTTGGTCCCATCGAACGTGCTATCGTCATCGTTGATGACCGTGGCAGGCCAACTGGAAAGGGCATTGTGGAGTTCGCTAACAAACCATCTGCCAGGAAAGCTCTGGACCGGTGTGGAGATGGAGCTTTCCTTCTTACTGCGTAAGTATTTATGTTTCTGCTTGTATGCAATGTTCTGTTCATTTTGTGTTAATAACAGATGTTAATCCAAGTTCGATTATTCCGCCCAAACTCAGATTCCCCCGGCCCGTTACCATCGAGCCAATGGAGCAGCTGGATGAGGAAGAGGGGCTTCCTGAGAGACTTATTAACAAAAACCCTGTATATCACAAGTAAGTTGATGTACTTTTTTTGCTAGTGCGCCATCAGAATATTGTTTTCATGAAAAAAAAAAAGATTTTTTTATGGATGCACCAAAATAAAAATTCTGGATGCTTTGTAGTAATTATTAATTTATGTAATAAAATGAGGTTATTTTCTAAGACTTATTCTCAAAAAAATATTATTGTCAGTTGAGAGGTTTACCAGTGTAGTCATGACACCACAGTAGCAGTGCTATAAGCAACAGGAAAAAGTATATTACACAGGAATGTCTTGTTGCTGTGTAATCTGTGTGGAGTTTGCTTTTCCAATGAGCATGTGCTGTTCATTCATAGAAAATCATGTGTACGTAAGAATAATATCCACTGAGCAGAATATTGAACTTTAAACACAGCACATGTGCATTTAGTTCATTGTGTGCTTTGCTGCTCCTGTGTTCGGCACAGACACAATCTGCCCTTGTGCGATGCAAACCTTTTGAGCTTTCAGGGCCCAGTGTACAAAATCAAATGAATTCAGAATATCAAATAAAAGAAAAAGCGTGATTTTTATACTTTTTTTTTCGGAATTATTCACATTTATTTATAACCTTTTTTGATTTTCTAGAATAACTATTTGAAAATTTTGCTATAAAATTTGGGTTGTTCCGTCAAGTTAGCAATTAACAAAATAAATGGTTGTAGAAGAGTTTAGAAAGCTTAAAACCTCAGTGTTTCAGTCTAGTCCAAAGCAAGATACAATTCTGATGGTAGATTAAATGAAGAAATTAACAATAAATGCTCTTTCAGGTGACTTGATACAAAAGAGTCATGAGAAATGTTGGAAAACACAGAAGCTTGAATGTGCATGAAGAGCTAGATCAGTACTCTTTGATTTTATTATTATTATTTTTTCATTCTGTGCTTTTTGTGAAACCATTTCAGTCATATTCTGTAGGAGACTTGCATGACAGGTGATGTAAAATAAAAAAAGCTTGATCAACCCATGAAGTGGTGCTTAATTTCCCTGGGTGATTTTACTATATGTATTACTATATATTATATAATATTATTTAGAACTACAACTTCAAGTTTTGTATATGTTACGACAGTGTTGTTAGTGCAGCCTTTATTAAATTTTTTTTTAAACAAAATTAGGGACAATTTTCTCAAGTGTTTACTTAAAATAATAATTTATTACATTATAACAGAATAACGTAATAAAGGTCTTTTTTTATTTTATTTTTTTATGTTTGTTCTGATTATACATTTTTTTTTAGCTTTAATAGACAGTTAAATAAATAAAGTAACCTGTATTTATCTGTCCATTAGAGAGCGTGAGCAGCCTCCCCGCTTCGCCCAGCCAGGCTCATTTGAGTACGAGTATGCAATGCGCTGGAAGGCCTTAATGGAAATGGAAAAGCAGCAGTACGAACAGGTCGACCGAAACATTAAAGAGGCTAAAGAGAAGCTGGAGACTGAACTGGAAGCCGCACGGCATGAGCACCAGGTCATGCTAATGCGACAAGGTGAGTTCTCACACAGTCATAAAGTAAACAATTAATCCCTGCAAGATAGTTCACAGAGAAAAGAAAACAAAATGTTTGTCTTGGTAATCTTTAATCAAAATGTAACCATTTGCTTATGGAAGTCCTTCTCTGATGATGTCACTTTGATGGCCCACTAATTGACTTTACTCCCTGAATCGATAACCAATATTTTTGTAAAAACAAAATTTGTATGGTCAGGGTTTAGTGGTGTTGCATTAAAGGATTTCCCCTTATTTTATGAAACAGGAAATCAAATAAATATTTTTTCCTTTTTTAAATTAATTGCTTTTATTTAAGACTTAAAAAAAATGATATCATTATAATAACCACAGGTTTCCAATTTCCCTCACAAATTCACAGACTCTCTGCATTTTTTTTAATATACCATATTTTAAAGCTTGCCTGCAAGATTGATGCTCTTAAACACTACACAGCTCTAAAAATGATCTGATGATCTCTTTTCCAAACTATATAAGCGTCTGTCCAATGTCGATCCTGTCAAAAACAAACAAACACTATTCAAACAAGTCTGTTTTACTCTTTACTTCAGATCTCCTGCGCAGACAGGAAGAGTTGAGGAGAATGGAGGAGGCTCACAGCCAGGAGGTGCAGAAGCGCAAACAAATGGAGCTGCGTCAGGAGGAAGAGCGGCGGAGGAGGGAGGAGGAGCAGCTCCGGGTCCATTCTGAGGACCTAATGAGGAGACAGCAGGGCCAGGGAGGCAACTTCTCTGAGAAAGTGAGTCTGAAATTGTTGGCCTTTCTATTTTTGCATAGTTGCTACATGTGTAGCGCTGTGTAGACGACAAATGTGTGATTTGAAGCACTAGGGCTGCACAATATATAGTTTCTGCATTGATATTGTTTTTTGAGGCCTCTGACTGTGCGAGCAATTCAAGAGTGTTGTTTTTTTATAAATTGTTTATTAATTTTTTTTTCTTTGCTCTGTTGTAATTATCTATCCGTATTATTTATTAATTTTACTAAGCATGATTCACTCCCCTATTGAATCATCCTACATCAATCTAAATGAATCAATTATTTCCGAATACAGTTATTCAAGCTATCTGGTAAATATGTATTCCTAACACAATATTTATCGCTAACAAAAAACATCACAATGTCTGGATTTCTGGTTTCTAATCCTGTGCAGCCCTATAAATCACTGCCTTCTCATTAGGAATCTTGTCACCGTGCATTTTCTGCTCTGAACCACTAAGTGGTGCTATAATGATAATTTTCACAAGTTATGAGGTGAATGTAGAAGTCAACTGTGTTATTAGAAATTACAGAAAATACTGTTTAATAAGGTTTTTGAACTCTTATTTGCTTGATCATATTTAGCAATCATAAGTTTGTGTGTTTTGATATTTGGAAAAAAATGTTTAGAAAAGAACTGCAAACAGCACAAATGCATTATTTGCTTTTATGTCCTGCTACGTAATGCCATTCTAATACCACGTTTCATTTTATAAAAATTGCATTCAAATAAAAAAAGATTCAAAAGTGAATAAAGGCTCTGATATCCTTCAAATAAAGGTATTTTTTTGTGTTTTTTTTGAGGGCAAAATAAAGTTTGAAAAGAAGAAAATAGTTTGTTTGCATTTCTAAGCATGTTGTAATGAACTGTTTTATTGCTTTTTCAGAGGGATCCTGATATGAGGATGCATATGGGAGGTAAGAAAGGGACTCAACTTGCCGTTATTGGCATTCTGTTCTTTTACCTTGCTTGTTTCTGAGAATATCTGTATTTTTTTTTTCTCTATGATTGTTAAAATCATTTTTGTAATATAGCACACAGTTCAAGGGTTTAACAGTACAGAAAAAAACAGTTTGAACTCGTTTGAATACCTCTTTGGGGTATTTTGATAGGATTTTATACGTAAAAAGGGAAAAGTTCAATTCCAGTGGGCTATATGCACAGCTAGTGTTTTTCAGCCAATGATGAACTTCTGCTGAGTTTTATGTGACTATTTTCAATATCATAAGGTTCCTTTTACAGCATCGATGTTGTACTGTAATTAAAATATAACCAGTTAAATAGACTTAAGCTTCCATTTGGCTGTTAAAGCGTAAAAAGAGACAAAAGACTATTTAAATGCAAACACCATCATTAACTGCAGGCCAGCACAGAAACTCCAATGGAAATATCGGGGTAAAATTAATTTCCATATTTTATGGCGTGAAAGATAATTTAAAGAGCCCCTATTATGGGTTTTTGAAAATGAGCTTGCATGCAGTGTGTAACACAGCTCTAAGTGAAGTGAAATGTCCAGCTAAGGCTTAAATCTGAAAGTGCACAGTGTTTAAAACTATTGATTCATCCATAAAAGAGTCGACTCATAGTTCCTCAAATGAGTCGCCGTGCTTACGAGTCTTTAGCCATTTCGGCATGACGTGAACACGAAACATAAGCCCCGCCCATTTGTGCGCGCGCAGCCCCGGGAGATTCGAAAACCCCAACCCCGCCCACAAGCAGCAGCGAGCAAAAGTTGCCAGATTGGGCCGTTTTAATTTTGATTGTGCAGGTAAAAACCTTTTAGATAGGGTTTGGATTGGAGTCAATCAGCTACATCTGGCAACACAGAGAAGAGCACTGTGCTCGGCTGGATATTATAGGAAGTGTGCAAATGAACCACAGACGAGACTGTTCCCTCTGAGGAATGCTTCTAAAATCTACACGTTACAACGGAGGATTCGTCGATCGTTTGTTAAATGAAGGATCAGCAAAGACTTGTTGTATGCAGGGGCGGACTAGCCATAGGGAACAGCGGGACATTTCTCTGGCCTGCTATCCAACAAGTGTAAGTAAGTGCGATTAAAATGGTTGCCTCATTGTTTTCTCTAGCTTGTAAATGATTCATTTAACTGTGTTTTGTAACTTGTAACCACTTGTAGTGTATCTGGTTAACTTGTATTGTCATACCGCGTCTAAAAGCACGTTGTAAATGTGACGCTTGTTGCTTTGTTTACGGATTAAAATGCGTTTGTGAGCTGCGTTTCACTGCTGTTTGTCGTTGCTGTGGCTACTTCAGCTTTCACACACGTGCGATGGTCCCGTTTCTCAATCGTTCAGCTTTTGCCGCTGTGTGCACTAATACTGAATGTGTGTCGTTGTTTTTACTTATAGTTAAGAATAGAGCAATGTGCTGGGAGACCGGGGGGTTAGTTTTAAGGGTGAGGTGTCTGAAATACGGGCGACTCCTGATAAAAACAAGTGTTAGCAGATATGCTCACACACACACACACACTGTGACTACTTCAATATTGATAAGCCGTGGTGGGCATTCTCTCGCGCTGAATGATGTCAACCAATCGCAACAGACTGGGTCATCGGTCAAATCAGTGCAGTCTAGCATCGCGCTAAGGAGGTGTTTGGGAACAAATGAATCACTGAACAATTCATATAGGAGTCGCTGGGATAATGAGGTAAAAATAAATGCAGATTATTAGACAATGAAAGTGTTTTTTTGACAATGCATGCATATTAGCCTGCTGTTGGAGACCCCCAAAACCAAAATATGACAATTTTTAACGTGTAATATGGGCTCTTTAATGCAGTGCTTCTTGTTGAGTCTGATACCCTCTTTATATCATATTTCAGCCAGGCAGTGAAGAATTATTTTTATTTATTTATTTATATATATATATATTAAGGAATCATATCTTAAACGCGACGATTTTGTATGGGATGAAAAGTCACCAGAACCTTCGTTCACCTGGCTGACTGAAATGAAAAGTCCCTGTGCATATACCCCATTATGGATTTAAAAAAATAATTTCCCAATAATTGTTTATAGGCAGCCCCATTACTTGAACATTAATGACAGAGCCAAATTTAGAGATCTAATAAACAATTAATGATATAATAACACTCAAATGTATGCAAATATGTAAAATGCACTAAATCGTTTTCCATAATCACGAATTATAACCTTCTTCAAGTAGTTGCGTAAGTTTATAGTGTAGTATTCATAACTTGTTTTAGTGACACAATTTGTTCTCTTTCTCTGATGGGGTGAAAGGTCAGGGAATGGGCATGAACAGGAACCCGATGGGTGGAAATGCCTCAAACGCAGGCTCTTCCAACATGACTTCTAATGAGGTACTGATTTCTTCCCATACACATTGAAGACAGTATGTGTGGAGGATGCATGCGTGTAAGCATATTTCTCTGTCTCTCTTTCAGCAGGGAGCTGCTGGTAATCCAGGTGGTCTTCCTCTTCCCTTCCCTCGTCCTGGACCTAATGATTTTGGCGCCAACAAACGCCGCAGATTCTGAGACCACCAGCCAAACATCTTTAGTTTTCTTTCTTTTTTTTTTGTTGTTTTTTTTACATACTGTAAAATATTTTAAGTGCAAATTGTGGTTTTGTAGAGCCTGAGATGAATTTGTGTATTCAAATCTTTTAATCAGGTTTATGTTTTAAGTTCCTCTGATCTCCCATCTCCTTTAGCATCTTAAGCGATGTTTCCAGTAACTAATTGAGCCCGGTTCTGGGGGAAAAACCTTCACGGTTATGATTCTTTACTGTAGAGAGTCTTCATCTGTGAACAGGGATTTACTTGTGCATGGAAACAGCTCCAGGGTGGGTATTTCAGCATTGTATAGCCCTATTTTTGTCATTTTTATTAATTTTCTCTCTTTTGTATTTCACCCAGCAGTGACTTTTTCTAAAGTAGATAATTAGCTATTGTCCGTCTTTTGTCCTCTGCAATGCTTGCCTTTCTAGACAACTTTAAATAAATTCAAAACTACATGTTACACACAGTTAAGTGTTGCTGGCTGCGTTTTTGGATTGAAATTCATGATTTGCCTCTTTCTGAGAGCTGTTTCAAGGAAGAAATTGTGGTTGTTCCAAGTAGTATCACTGAACGTAATTTATGACGTTCACATTATTTTTATAGGCCTTTTATTTATTTATTTTTTAAAACACTGTTTAGTAATATTTGACTTCTAGTGGGATGTCCATTTTGTGTAATAATACAAATAAAATCATAGCAGGTTTAAATGATTCCAATAATTCCACAAGCAAATAGCATGCTTTTTACATGACTTTGTTTATTATTGGGGCGCTGTTATTTTTTTTTTTGGCCATAATTTAGTATTTGCCAAATTTCAAGCTTTCATTTCTTGTTTACAAAGCCAGCCACTTAGATCCTTAGTAATAATATCATCTAAAAAAATAGAGATTATAGGTTTCCAGCTTTCTTTAAATTATCTTGTGTTCAACAGAAGAAAAACACCTGGAACAAGATGAGTGACAGTTTTCATTTTGAGAGGGTGAACTATTACTTTAAACACGGTTCATACGGTCATGGAGTATTTACTACTTTTCTGAGCTTGGCCAATCACATACTCGCATTATTAGTGTGGTAGTATTATCTAAATTACTTTTACATAGATATAAATTTAAACAATAGATTGTTGCGTGTTTTACGGTATGCTGTAATAAATTTGAACATGCATCGTTTACTTTACCACACACATTGCATGACACATTAGGTCATGAAAATTAAATTGAAAGTCTTGGGAAAATCATGGAAAAGTCATGGAATTTTAGTAGTAAAAATGTGTATGAACCCTGTTTTAAGGCATGGTCAAACAGCATTTACTCTGATGGTTTTAGGAACTTGTCAAAAACACCCATGATCTCAGTGGGATATTGGCGTCAAATTATTCACTGGAAAACAAGACCAAATACAGAGCAAGCACACTAATTTTGATTAGAAGGTACCTTTTTTTTTACTTTGGCAACAGTGTAAACTGTATGCATTTTCCCTTGTTAAATGATCTAAATAGTCATGGAAATTGATACAAAGATTAATTTTCAAACTTAATTTCTAATATTGGTACAGCTCATTGTGTTCCTTAATTTACAGTGTTTTTTTTTTCTTAAATTATTTGGGAATTTTTTTTCTTAAACTGCATTTTTAAAACCGAATGAATAAAATTAAAATGACTGTTTTACCTAAACAAACGTAACTAATTTAAAGTAAATTCAATCAGAGATACAGCAAAGAGCGTAGTATTGATCACAGGGGATTCTAAGCTCTTTGGTGACAGTAAAGCTAGATGTGGCACATTCAGTGATAAATGTCCGTTTTCCAGATGTTTTACTTATTTCAATGCCTGCTGTTTTCACTATTAAATCATTTGACTAAATACTAGGCTATTTTAAAGATAATCTGTCTCCTTTAAGCTTCATGCTCAGTAATGGCAACTAAATTGACCACAAATTAACATTCGTAACTAGTGCATTTTAAACTCTTAATCGTATAAACTCTGTAACGGCCTGCGTACGGAGCAATATGGATAGCCCTCAAAATAACCAAAATTTGCAAAGATGATTTTTCTCTCAGGTGGTTTATTGTCCAGGAAAAGGTTATACTGTCATTTACAAACGAAATGCCGCACACAAGGTTACTGAAGAAAATGAAAATAAACGGAGCAACAGAGTACATTACCCTCACATACATACAGGGGCTCGTGTCTAATGAAAACCATAGCAACAACACAAAAAAGGCGCATACTCTTAAAGGGGCCATACACCTTACTTGTTACAACTCTTAGGAAGAACATACACAAGTGTGTGAGATTGTCTCTTGATTCACATGTTCGTTCGACATCAATATTGCTTAATGACAGAAGGACATTATGAGATTTGTGTGTAGATGTTGTTGACAAGTGAAATCCGGAAGCGTCTTACTCGATTCCAGTGTTTACTATAAGAGGGTAGGCGTGATCTTAATTCTCCTGCCGACCCTGCAGTGCATGGCGGCTGGACCTAAAAATAAAACTCAAAAAAAGTTTTTTTGTTTTTTTTTTATTCGACGACTTGATATAAAACGAAATGGCAGGTAAGAAGAACTAATCTTCTGTTTGAGTTTAAATAGAAAAAAAGGTTATTTGTAATTTCATTCAGATAGTAAAGTTTTTGAAAACCCGCAGAAAAATGCGGTGTAAAGTGAAAGTAAAAGAAGCCAACTACCATTAAAGCAGGCTAGTGGTTTACTCTTCATTCAGAAATGTTAGGAAACTTTATAGCATCGTGCGTATCAAATTATCATAAGATTAATTCATTCGTATGCACGAAACATCCATCAGCTAAGCTTTATTCACCGGATGTAGCCTAATAGTTCAATATTAATAGGCTAATAATGCATTCAAATCCAAACTCTTGTTAACATTAGTGTGATGCACCGTGAGTTAAAGTTACCATGAACTATAACGAACTTTATTTGCGTTGTCATAAGTTAACAAAGACGAATAACTACTAATGTATTGTTCGTTGTTTGTCAGTGTTAATAATAACTAAATGCAGCCTTTATTGCACCCAACTCTTACTAACGAACTCCCCATTAGATAAACTGTTGGAAACCCTTCGCATTCAACTGATCAAAGGCTTGTCAGAGCGCGTCATCAACGGTTTGCTGGATGATCTTCAGGAGAGCAGGGTGTTTGGCGAAGAGGAGATTGAAGATATCCAGCATAAGACGAAAACACGGACTGATCAAGCTCGCCTTGTGATTGACGATGTGAAGCGAAAAGGAGTCAAAGCAAGCGAAATTATGCTGACATGCTTGAAGACCAGAGACCCCCATCTCTACGACACCCTAGGCATTGACAGACTATTAGCACCAGTTCCTGAGGCAGAAGCGACCCCCAGTGATCAACTACCGGAAACGACAGGCTGTTCTACGGGTAGGTTATAAATTCCACGAAACATTCAAAGTCTGTATCATTTATATATTATGTCACCTTTAAAAATGATACTATAGTTATTGTTGATTTGTGGCATTCATGTAACACATTGATCAAATTAAAATGAAAAATGAGTGTCCATACGAAAATTAACCAGGTTTTGTTACAAAGCAAAAACAAAACGAAACACTCTTTTCAGAAAATACAAATGGATGTTCCACAAAAAAATGTTAATATGCTTTAACCCTTTAACTGCCTGCTCTACCAAATGGTTGACCATATTTTGACTTTAAAATAATGGTTTAGACACAGCATTGGTTTACAAAATATCAAACAAGCATAATCCTGTTGCTCTACTACAGTTGATTTTGGTTTTATTGTTAAAAATAGAAAAGAAAAAAAAGAAAGAAAACATGTTAAATGGTCCTTGTACGTTGCGTTCATTCAATTTTTGATTTTAAACGAAAATTAAACATTTGAGGACACAGACAAAAATGTAGTATTAGTGTAGTATTATTGTAGTATTAGTGTAGTATTAGTCTCCTTTGCTCACAAAAATGAAAGAAAAAAAAACTGATTTTAGTTTTTTGGTTCAGGGTTGGTTTCCCAGAGATGGGTTGTGGCTGGAAGGGCATCCGCTGCGTAAAACAAATGCTGGATAAGTTGGCGGTTCATTCCGCTGTGGCGACCCCGGATTAATAAAGGGACTAAGCCGAAAAGAAAATGAATGAATGAATGAATGAATGGTTCAGGGTTGGAAAACGAATAAACGACTTTAAAACTCATTATACAGATGTAGGTTTGCCGAAATGCCCATATTCCTCTGATTGGGCAACCAAATCTGAGCTTGCGATGCCCTCAAAATAACAGTAATAGTTTACTAATAATAGTAAAAAAAATAATAGAAAATTTCCAACCCTGAACCAAAAAAAAAAAAACGGAAATCAAACAAATTATTTTTTTCTGCTTTTTTGTGATTAAAGGAAAAAACATAAAACGTCAGTTTCCTCGTTTTTAAAATTACGTTTAAAATGAAAAATCGAATGAACGCAACGTACACAGCCCTTAAATGAGAATCTGCAATATTTTATGGCATACTTCACAAAATACATATGATTTAGTATTCAAAAATGTTTTATTTTGATATTGTTTTTAAATACACTTCATATTTTCAGATTTGTTGAATATGTATTAATTCTGCTACTTTTACCATAAACTGACATATCAACCATTTGGTAGAGGTTGATACTTTATAAATGATGGGATGTGTTGAAACAAAATACATTGAGTGTGTTTACTAGCGACATTAGAAGTTATGAAACGCAATCCAAAAAATGTTTTCTTTGTGGGGTAAGATTTCCTTGCTGAGATAATAAAAAATGATATCATCACACAAGTTCTATTTTCTACAGATACCTTTAAACCATTACAAAGCACCAGCTTTTAACCATTAGAACTTGTTCCTTTGTATTAGTTTATTTTAGTACATTTTCTATTTATTTAGTGATTTCTGACATGTAGACTTACCAATAAAATCAAACATTGTAACCATTAAAGCCATTATAAATACTTTAAGGGTTTCTATTATTTACAGCAGGGTTACGCTGTTAGTTAATTTTTTTTGATTACACAGTATTTTCACTGTATTATTACTTATTAGTAGGGCCACACGGAATCTGCGTGCGCAGAATTCTGCAGATTTCCGCAGATTTTTAGCCCATCATTGATTCTGTTTATTTACTTGGGTAAATGTGTGTAAATTTATATTTATTCAGTTTAAAAATTAATTTCAGTAATATTACTGACTAATGTGAAAATATTCATTTGATTTATTTACAATGCAGTTTGTAAAGCACTATTTTCTGTCTTTTAGTAGAGATTTTATATGAGAGACTTGCTTTGTTTACCAAATGAAGTGAATCTATTTAGATTTGCATTGTACACATTAAATAAAAGTTAAAAAGGTATTACTTTTTATTTCATATATTAAGTTTTTACTTATGATACTCCCAAAATCATTCCGCATAAATCCGCAGATTTTTAACAAAACACTCCACAGAAACAGCAAAAAATGTCCGCAGATTCCATCTGGCCCTACTTATTAGGGAACAGCGGGGACGAAAGTAACAAGGGACCAAAATTGATTTTCTCGAAGCCCTGACAACATTTGCTCAATCAACCTGCAGGTTGTTTAGTGCAATAACGTGTCCTTAAGTTTGCAATCTCTTGCTATCTCTTTTTCAGTTTAAAATTAAATCAGGCTTAAATGGCAAGAGTTACTGTGAGAACAAAAGTAACACAGTTGTTTAAGCCCCATTGCTAATAGCCATACTTTATTTTTCACTTCCACGTTGGAGTTTTCAGTTTTTTTATGAATGTTTTTTTTTTATTAAATTAATGCATATTGCCAATAATAATAAAAATATTCAAAAATTGTAAAAAAAAAAAAAAAAATTACGTTTTGCATTGTTGGATTGCTTTTGAAAATTTTGATGGACGTGAAATTTTAAATAAAAATGTAGCTTAATATTTTTTGAAAAAAAAAAGGACAAAATATGTCTGCAGTTAACATTAACAAGGTCATAGTCAGAGATATTCTAAATAAACAATATTAGGCCAGTAAATCTAGCAAATATTGTTGTCTTACTATTGTCCTTACTGACGGGGTCAAAAGTAATAATGTGCAATTTATGTTTAAAGTGAAATTATTTTTAAGTTGTTCTAAATTTTTTCATGACTCCACCTGATATTGATAGACCACACTTATGAGTTATTAACCACAGCAAAACTATATTTCTGTCTAAAACATTATTTTAAAAAAATAGGTTTCTGTGAAAAAACTGTCTGTTCTTCCCGGCTCTCCCCTATCATTAATTAGTATTTTACTGTAGAACAGGTATGCAGTATAAGTTACATTGTGAAAATTACTGTAGATTGTACAATAAAGATTTTCATACAGTTCTGTAAATACATATACAGCAAGATAAATGGTGATGTAAATGCAAATACATTATTTTTACAGTAACTGATTTACAGTAACCGCAAACTGCTGCCAGTAATTTACTGTAGATTCTAAAGGAAATTGTTAACAGTGTAGAATGGACATAAGGGGATTTAAGACCAGAACTCTAAAACTTCACACTACAAAAAATATAGGTTATATAAGATTGTTTTTATAGTGATATCACAGAGGAACTTTCTGTTTCCAAAAGAACCTTTTAGTGAACAATTTTTCTTGGCAGGAAGGCATTTTCATAATCTTTACTGTAAAAAAAAATCTGTATTTTTAAGGTTTAATTAAGGCAGCTGGGGTGCCGGAAAAAACCCGTAAAGTAACGGCTGTCAAATTACAGGAATTTACCGTAAAATAACGGATATTAAATTACAGAAATTTACCAGTAATTAAAATTTAAGGAAATTTCTGTAATTTAATATCCGTTATTTTACTGTAAATTCTTGTAAATTAACGGCCGTTACTTTACGGGTTTTATTTCTGACGGAAATAAACCGTAAAATAATATATTTTTTTTGTACAGCGTAAAAAACATTTAGGAAACATTTGTAAAATGAAGAGCCTTCCAGGGATGTTAAAGTTTCCTTGTGAATAAAAAAACTTTATTTGTAAGTGTTTAAAGATTGTTTATTTACTAGCTTATCTTTTTATTGTTGTTGTTTTTTTTAACAGATAAGACCAACACTACGGTAAAGAAACTACAATGGAACATTTTCACACATACATTTCCAAAGAGAATTCAATTGTTTGTGCTCTGTTGACGCTTGTTCTCTTGTTCTAGACTGAGTACGAGATGAAGAGCAATCCACGTGGACTTTGTCTAATTTTTAATAATGAGAACTTTATAAATCCCAAAATGACACGACATGGATCCCAAAAGGATGCAGGTAGGAACTATAGGCAGTAAATTATTTTTCAGTGTTGATGTTAATCGCAAAACAACACACTCAAAATCAAACCATGCCTTTATTTTTTAAAAGAGATCCAGATATACTTTAGACATTCAACTATCCTTGGTTTATTATTTGACCTGCTTGTGGTCATGCGCTTTTTTGCATTTCTCAGACTCTCTGAAGGACTTGTTTGAATATCTGGGCTTTCTGGTTGAAATCAAAAAGGACCAGACTGTATCTGACATGAAGATGACTTTGAAGCAATACAGTGAGGGTCGCCGACATGGAGACTGCTTCGTCTGTTGTGTTCTGAGTCACGGAGATGAGTCTGGTGTTTTGGGATATGATGAACAGACATGTCCCGTGGATGACATCACCTCCCCATTTGATGGAACCAACTGCACCTCTCTTGTCGGCAAACCCAAAGTGTTCTTCATCCAGGCATGTAGAGGGCACGAGATTCAGAGCAGAGTGCTGGTGGCAGACGGACTTGGTGGTAGCCGTACGCAAAAATCTGGCAGAGTATCATTCAGCATTCCCAAAGATTCAGATTTTCTGATTGCCAGGTCCACTGTGGAGGGGTATGTGTCAGTCCGTGATGAATTCAGAGGATCCTGGTTTATACAGTCCCTTTGTGAGAATTTAAAAGAGGGAAGTAAACGGTGAGCTCCATTGATCTTATTTACATGCACAACAAACTGAAAGCCTCTTGTCAGGATTTCCATGTTAAATTGTTCTTTCCATCATTTTTAGAGGCCACGACATCCTCAGGATTCTCACAAAGGTCAATAACGACGTAAGCCTTAAAGAAGGCTGTTTAAAAGTTAAAAATGATGAGGTAGATGTAAAAGTGACCCCTCAGCCTATTTTCACCTTGAGGAAGCTTCTCATTTTCAGACCTCTGAAGGTAAGAACTCAATCCAGTTTGTTTTAGTTTTTTCTTCTTCTGACATGGATTACATGTCTGTGAACTTTGTGATGATGTAAATCAAACTGTTGCCAAGTGGTTTCTGTTTAATTCTGTGGTGAAATATTTTTCAATTCAGTTGAAGCAACCTATTTATAATATTATAAATTATTTATTAAAATAATCTCTCTCTTCATTCTCCATTGTAGAAATCAGGCTGGTTCTCTTAAACAGACAACAGACTTTTTACCAGAAGTAGAGGTCTCCCAATCAGAGAGAATGTCTACAATAATCACTTCTACTTTCGTTATATTTGTTCTTTGAGTTTTTCTAATTACGTGTTTCCATTTTAACCATATACCAGACTAATTTGAACTAACCATGGTCTTATTTTTTGTATTTTCGAACTTTCTCTCTTGACTATATGCTAAAATATGCATGTTGCAAGAATGTGTATAATAATAATATGTCTGTTGTAATAATAATAATAATAATAGTAGTAGTAGTAATAGTAATAATAGTATGTCTGTTGATATCTTTGTTTTACATAATAAGAGAACTGGGATCATTTGAGAAAAAGGACGTAAGATAGTCTGACATTTAATTACGTCTACACATTTATAAACATGAATGCCTTTTTATTTCAGTAGTTTGTATCTGCTTTTACGCACAATTCTTTTTTCTTTAATAATAAATGAGATGAAATTCTCTTTCATTGCTCTTTATTTCTCTCAAACTGTTGTGATGAGCTAAAACATAAAATATATGGGTTACAAACATGTAACAAATCTACATCAACGACATAAACATTTATTCATTAATTTTCTTTTCGGCTTAGTCCTATTTATTAATCCGAGGTCGTCACAGCGGAATGAGCCGCCAACTTATCCAGCATTTGTTTTATGCAGCGGATGCCCTCCCACCTGCAACCCATCTCTGGGAAAACGGCATAAACAGTCTAATAAAAATGCAAAAATGATTTTAAAAGCCTTTTAAAATACTTTTATTTAATCTTTATGTGCAAAAATAACCTATTGTACATCACAATAAACTATTCATTTGTTATCTGGAAAACACAAAAATATAGAATCCCTGTAAGCAGTAAATGTAATCAAAATACTGCTGTGAAGCTTACT
The DNA here is from genome assembly GCA_903798035.1 of Danio albolineatus. NCBI lineage: Eukaryota > Metazoa > Chordata > Actinopteri > Cypriniformes > Danionidae > Danio > Danio albolineatus. Next base: position 89,821 of record CAIGQQ010033541.1, on the reverse strand, counting down.
TAATCATGAATGCCCCAAAGTACGTGGCTTCCTGAGGGAAACGCACTGCGCTTATGTCCAGCACGTACAGTGAGAGCCTGTCGCCCTTTTGTAAGCGGAACAGCGCCCCTTGGTGGTTGGAGAAAAGCTGTAAACCAGACCTGACGCTCGCGCAGGGAGTCACTGCGGCTTTGGAGAGCATCACAGGTCGAGGATAGGCCGCTGTCCTCTTGTATAAATACTGCGTAAAATGCAGATTCTGTCCTAACTGTGTTTCGAAATTAACCTGAGAGAAAACGAAGTAAATTCCGTTGAGCGGCACCACTATTTCACCGTCGGGGCTCAGGCGCATTAAGCCCTCCTGTATGAACTGGCCGTTCATGTTGTCCCACTGAATGCGATCCAGTGCTGGAACTTCGTCTACAAAGAAGAATGTTGTGATTATGAACCTGTTGAACGTGATCATATTTTCTTACATGTGTAAACGGTGGCTTATCTTACCGTTTATCTGCAGACTTTGATATTGTTTAAGCTCTTGTTTTGTCCCGACGTGCACAGCAGGTTTGAAAATCTCAGTGATGTTATGTTCTGTCAAATTCAACGACATGCATTCAACGTTATACAAATATTTAAACGTAATCCCGGAACAGGGGAGGACTTTTTAGTCATGCCAGCCATGGAGCTCAACAGTCCAAACATGAATTTCATATTTTTATCTCTTTTATTTATTTCATAAAGGCTATTTTTGCTGTCTTTTTCTCAGAACACTCAATCTTCTTTTCAAAGTATAAACAATAAATTATCAATGTAATAATTATACTGATTTGTATTTGTTAGACCCTCAACATACAAATTATGATAGAAAACTATATGTTATTTTTGGGACGTTTCTACCAGAAACGTATATTTTGTGTCCCTGAAATAAAAACATAAATACAGTGGATATAAAGTATTTAATCCAAAAAGTCTCACAGATGGTTGATTTCTGTGAGTTGTTTTTTAAAAGAAATTTGTCATTTATTTGGTTCTCTGGTTTTCTTTTCTTTATTAAATCATAAAGTCCTCGTGCTTCAGGAATTAGAAGGTTTACTAAAGGTGCAGCTGTCATGCAGAGAGGGGTTTGCGTCTTTAATCTACGACAGCTTGCGTTCATTAAACAGTAAGAATGATTAATAAATCCATATGAAACAGTCCCCAAAAGTCACGTCTCCTCTTCAGTTTCAGGATCAGGTGTGCTTTGCACTCTCACTACAAGCGTACCGTGCCAAAGCCCAAGTGAACCGCGCTCAGGCACACCTCTTCCAACCGGGCCAGGGCCGGCCAACTTTACCGTGCCGGAGCACGATTCAGCGCACTCACACTTCTAAAATTATCCAGGAACGGACCTGAGCATGGTTCGGATAGCATAGTGTGAGTACGCCCTGATTGCGGGCTGTCTGGGGAGACGGAAGGGGGGACAAGCGTGCTTTGGCCCGGTTAAAGGGAACTGTACATAGTGTGAGTACACCCTAATACAGCTTTAATAGTTTTGACATGCTAAAAACTGTTAGTTTGAAAAAAAAAAAAAAACTTTTTCATTCACATCAATTGATTAAAAATGTGGTCACTTACTTCGCTTGAATCGGTTAAGTATGGCCCTGTCTCTGAATCAAGTTGATAGTGGGACTGACTAAAGGTGGCCTATAGGTTCTTCGATTCTTCATATTATTTTTTTACATTTTGCCATTTACTCAATCTTTTCATACAAGTCAGTGGTTACAGGTTTCTAATCTCTTTTGAAATATCTCATTTTGTGTTCAACAAAGGAAATTTAAGGTTGAGAACCATTTAGGGTGAGTGGAGTTTCATTTTGACGTGAACTATCCCTTTATAATGCAATAGGCAAGTCATCCTCATTGTCATTCCAAATTCACAAGACTTTCTTCCATATTTGTAAGATGAATATAGCTAAATGATTGCTTGAACTGATACAGTTTTAGCTGGAATCCATAATGAACATTATCAGAACCTCAGTTATTCCTGCTTGATGCTATGGAGAACAATCCTCAGTTGTTCTTCATAGAAGCTCAAACTGCTGATGTGACAAACAATAATCAACCTGATTCGTGACTGTGTCAAGCATGAATGCTTGAGCATCAATAAGAAAATTGTAATACTTTTTTTTGCTGATCAATTTTGCTGATCAATTTTGTGAATATTATAAATACTTAAACAGTTTCTGATTTCTGATTTATCTTTGTGACTTCATGAACATTTGGAAGTGTCAGAGTTTAGCTTAAATAGAATTTCAATGAAGTGACAGAAGTTTTAATAGAAAAATACCAATTTAAAAAAACAAATTCCAAAATTATACATTTTTATTAATAATTATACAAAAGTATTCATTTGTCCTCTGAAGAATATGATAAGCTGTCTGATGGATTTGTAATGACATGAGGGTGAGCAAATGATGACAGAAATTTCATTTAGGGGCTTGACTTACTTAAAGGTTTCAAAAGAGATTTTTTCAGTATAGAAGGGCCATATTTGTTTTCTCAAATAATCTTGTAGTAAAAAGTCCTAAATGTATTTTAAGTGTGAAGAATATTTTACAAATGTAAAGAACATTGTTCCACTGATTCCACAATAAAGAACCTGTTATTTTTTCCAAGGTACCAATAAGAAAAGTGTTGAGATAATCATGATGCATGTGTTTTACATTAGACAAGTAAATACATTTAAATATTACCTCCAAATGTTTCCAGCAGGTAATTCTGTATGTCTAGCAACAGCCTCTGATAAAAAAATCATATTAATAATGATGATTGTAATAATAATACATTTAGAATATATTTCGCAATATGAAATGCTGCTTTGTGAAGAAGTCTTAAATACCTGATGTGCAGATTGTTTCAGTTCTTGATTGAACAAGTCACAACTTGTGATTCCTGCTTGATCTGGCAGTTGACTGAGATTTGTGAAGAGACAGTGTATTGGAAACCCTCCATCTACACCCATTTCACGAGTCTTTAAAGGTGGAAAAAATGTAAATTAGCACATATCTCTCTGTCATGTAGGCTATTTATTTCTTGTTTATGTTAAAATGATATGCTAAGATTGAAAGATTTGACTTACTCTGTGAATATCTCTGGAGTAGTCATAAAGAAGAAAAGCTGCCACAAACGTCTCAGTGCTTAAAATAAAAGTCAGAATCAAGAAGAAGATGTACTGTCCTTTTGCATGTCTGTTTTCAGATGCGTTTTCGTCCAGCTGGCTATAGTTGGGACCGAGGGGAAGGTTGGATGTCATATTCGGACAGAGTTTTACAGAGTATTGGCATGACAGAAAGAGAAAGTATCTAGTCTTTCCTTGTCGGATCCTGCAGAGTCAAAGGTCTGTGTGTTTTCAGAGTTCTTCCGCATCTCAGTTTGTTTTCCTCGCTGGAAAGTCCCGCGTTCGCAGCGCCGCCCCGCTTTTCATCAAGGGGTAAGGATGGTAAGAGGGTGTTAAGGCCTATGTCGATGTACAGGATAGGTTTATAATGTAGGCCTATATGTTGCTTTTTTCATTAACACAGGACACAAGTCTGCTGGTAAATAACCCTCCCTTATGTAGACAAGTACTTTGAGGCCCATTGGGGTCCTCAGTGAACTTGAGCTATAATATCACTTAAAGTAGGCTATTTAAAATTAGACACAACAAAAACTAAACGGACTTGTATATCTGTCACTTGCTATTTCTTGTTTTTATTTATTGTACCAGCCTCACGCAAACAGTTTGTAGGCTTATAAGAAAACAGATAAAGTAACCTAATTTTGTCTATTTTAAATTAATTTTATGCGCTTTGTGATACTGTCAACCTGATTGTAAGTGTTGTGTTTCTCTCTTTTTGGCTGACATTTGTTTCAATGTGAATTGTATTGTTGTCCTTAGTCAGAAATTTGGTAGTATGGGCTTTAAATCATTCATTCATTCATTTTCCCTTCGGCTTAGTCCCTTTATTAATCCGGGGTCGCCACAGCGGAATGAACCGCCAACTTATCCAGCATTTGTTTTACGCAGCGGATGCCCTTCCAGCCACAACCCATCTCTGGGAAAGGGCTTTAAATCAATGATGATTAAATTTTGTTCTGTTCTTTCTATTCTAATGCAGCTTATTTATTTATTTATTTATTTATATTTAATACATGAACGACACATAGACAAGGGATTGATGTTACATAAAAATATGAGAAGCATAATAGAGTGATATATAATTACATAGACTCAATAGGTAATGAAAAACAAAATAAAATAAAAACAAATAAAGAAAAAAAATTACTTACAGTAACTTAAACAGCCATTTTTGTACTCTCCTTAATGGTATTCATAAATATCTAGTTCTTTAGGTACCACTGAAAAAAAGCTTTCTTATGCAACTGAATAGTCAATCGTTGTTTGACGTGCTATATGCTATGGTTTAAAGGTCAAAGACAACAACAAAAACAACAACAATAGTAATATTATCATTGTTATTATTATTATCATCATCACACACATATGTACACACATTTCCTATGTTTTATCGATACATTATTTAACTTTCTACTGTGGAAACAGTATAAAGCTAAAAAAGAAAAAGCAATCACCTAAAAATATCAATATAATATAAATACAAATATAGCGGGACTTTTACTGGGCGGTCTCTCGTCACAAGACATGAGGCGTCTTTAAGGCGTACCTTACGTACAGCCAATAACCTATTGACATTAGTAACGGACAGAAGCACTAGCCAGTTATTCAATAATCTGCTATAGCCGCAGCCAATCAGCGCGCGAAGGGGGCGGGCCTCCGGCGAACAGCGGAAGCGCCTACAGGAGCTGAGTGTGACCTGAGAAGGTCTCCGGCCTTGTGCGAGAGCTGCACGGTGAGCGTGGCTGTAAATTTCCCCTGGCTGTTCCACCGAAAAGCACAGCTCAGCCGCGATGTTTAAGTGCAAGGCAGTATGGAATAAGCTGGGTCCGCTGGCCCGGGCCTCGTCCACGTTGTGTCTACAGAATGCGAGGAAATCAGGCAAGTTGAGAAAAGCGGCAGAGCAGAAGTCTGCGGCTCCGCGAATCACCTGCGAACTTCATTTCAGTCTCGCAGAAAGCCTTGCACACTTTCTGTGGGAACACCGGTAGGATAAAGCTCCTGTTTACTGCGAGTTGTGTGGTGCTGTGCAAATGTTAGATATAATTAACGTGTGACCAGTAAAACCTTAAACTTACGACACTGAAATCAATTTTATGATGAACATTTGTCAGTTTCATTCAGTCGCGTCTGCGGTCTAACCTCCCCACAATTTCAGAAAAAACGCGTCGTGGGCATTCTCTATATCATTATATGACAGAGGAAACAACTTTGTGGGTTAATGTTGGAGCGCACGAGGACCTGCATTAATTTTTGTACCAAGGTCGCTGATTATGAAGTCACACTTGTGGCTCTGACAGCTTCATGACGCTGTGGTTCAGCTGAGTGAATTACATGACAACAGTATTGAGGATTACTTGACGAAAGTGACAGGCTGGCTCTTTCTCTAATCACACGACAATTGCTATCCAATTAAGGAAACCTGTATGTTAAATATAACTCTTAGATATTGGTTTTGTGTTCTTTGAAACATTCCTTACTCCATATCAATATGTGTGTAACTGTATATAAAATGTATGTATATAACTTTGTAAAAGATGCTGAAGTGAAAAGCTACCCATAAGCCATCAAACCACTAAACATGGTCATGCTAGTATGAGTGCATCATAGTTTATTTGTGCAAAAACCTAATTTAAAATGAGTCTTAATTATTATTTGGAAAATATTTATTAATTTACTCGTTTTTCAGTTTCTTTTATTCACTTTGTTTTAATCAGCTTTGTTTTTAATTTTAAAAAATGTAATTTTTATGTATTTAAATAATTTGCATCATCATTTTCCTATTTATTCTTTTGTATTGCTATTAATTGTAGATTATAATAATCTGATTTATGCGTTTATCTTAACTTTTATATTAATATCTGTTTGTTTACATTACTTTTTTTGATTATTCATTCATTTTCGGCTTAGTCCCTTTATTAATCTGGGGTCGACACACCGGAACGAATCGCCTGCTTATCCAGCATATGTTTTACGCAGCGGATGCCCTTCACCATCACTGGGAAGCGTCCATACACAACAGCAACAGTTTTTAGCTTACCCAATTCACCTATACAGCATGTCTTTGGACTTGGGAGGGAAACCAGAGCACCTGGAGGAAATCCACAAACTCCACACAGAAATGCTAACTGACCCAGACAAGGCTCGACCCAGCGATCTTCTTGCTGTGAGGCGACATCGCTACCCACTGCGTCACCGCATCGCCCATTATTTGATTATTTAAAAATATTTTTAGTGAATTCATTGATTAAAGGAACTCAATATTAGAAATTAATTCTGAAATATTTTAATGCCTTTAATGCTTTTGATAACTTTTCCACAGTCCACTTGTGTCCCTGAAATTGGAATCAAGGATTACAGAGGAACACACCACACAACTTTGGCCTTGAATTCATCAAGGCTGAATACACTACACAACTCTGGCCTTAAATACACCAAGGCTTGGATACATGACATAATCATTGCCCAGATTTTGTTTCCAGATTTAATGTTATTATCTGATTTTACAATTTTTAAATTAGTGTAATGTATTCCAGAATTAAGAAATGTTCAAGTCATCCTTCCCGAACACGACATACTCATTCAGACTACACGGACTCACAGTCTGAGGGAGAAAAAAAAGTCCAGTTGTGCACTACACACATTTACAGTCTTCAAGTTGAGTTAATGTGTAAACGGTTAAAAAGAAATGCAATTAGTTGTCATGAGGTCTTGGTAAACAGCACTAAAATATTCCATACATTTCATATATATTGTTATTTGGAAATTAAAAGGGTGTATTTCCAGAGTTTTTCAAGTAATGGATAACCTGACCCTGTTTAAGAGTTCAGGCACTTGTACAGAATTATTTTAAAGGGTTAAGTGTTGTTTTTTTTGTTGTTGTTTTTAAGAATTATTTTTACAGATACACTTGAATTATTGAACTGGATTTAGATTTATTTATTTTTTTTATGATTGACTCCTCAGTCCTGAGACATGGCAGAAGGCTGGAGATGGTTCAGAGGGCCCAGATGTCATCCGGGCCGCCAGGAGGTGGTGGGGAAAATGCTATGTATTTTGTCCTGGTTGGAGCAGCATGTCTGGGAGGAGGCATTTATGTAAGTACTCTTATGACTCTCTTCTTCAGCCCCATATTAACAGTCCATGTGTGTGGGGTGGTCAATAAAAAAAAAGAATGATGCTGTTTTTAGTGTGTATAGTGTGTAATAATTAAGCAATATTCATTTTGGTCTTTCATATATAAATGACCCTGAATATGACTAGTAGTTTCTGTTTTAATAGGTGATTCATTGTGGTTAGTTTGTACATTTTGATGTGTATTAACTTCTGTCAGACTTTTTGTCTCGAAAGTGTAAGGTATAGACAGTGTTGCTGTTAATAACTTTTTTTTTTTTACATGAGGCAGGCTTTATCGCATAATCTTTTATTATAGTAACAATTCATTCTGGAGTCAGTTTTCTACATTGTCATAGTAATGTAGTAGATAATGCCATTAAAATTTCAGTCATAACTTTTAAGCAGATGTTTATTCGCTAACACATGGTAGAAGGAATGAGAATTAGTAAAGACAACTTCGTCCCACTGTTTTTTATTTATTTATTTTTTTAAATGTGATTTTAATTTGAATATTTGTAGTGTTTAAAGTGAGTGTTATTTCTGTTTGTTTGAAGGCATACCGCACAGTCTCACAGGACAGTGAAAGGTATAATGAGCGTATGAGACAAATTGCCAGTAGACAGAGTCAAGAGTCAAAACCTGCTAAAGGTGTAGGTAAGTCACTATGCCATCAATAAGATTCTGACATGGTAATATGATTACTGCTCCAAAATAAGTTCTTTTTAAATGTCTGAGTAAAAACAACCCCCCCCCCCATTAAACACAATATATTTTATTTTATTAAACATTTAAAATATTTTGGACTAGTAGCTTTTGAGGTTCATTTTCTGCTGGACATGCTATTGCCCTAAAAAACTAAATAAAATAGTTGTGAAAAACATAATAAAAAAAATAAAAACAACTTGCATATACCTTAGGAACAGTATAACAGAAAACAGGTGGTTAAAACCGGTTATCGTCCAATGCCTACTATTTACACATTAAGTAATTGCCTGCTCACTCAGTATATTTTTACCTTTAAAGAGTTCTTGGTGTCTGTCTTCTGTTTATATTCAGCATATCTCCTAACATAATAAACTTGTTTTTTTGCCTTTAATATACTGTTATCGGCAGCCCATGAATCAAAAAATATTTTTAATAATTAACTTTTTTAATTTAAGTTTAATTCAGTGGTATGTTGTATTTTGTGTTTAAGCTGAAGTTGCAGAATCAAAGGAAGGTGAGATCTTTTTTGTACATGCTAATATATGATTTCTCTTATCTGTCTGCATTCATATGCACGTTATTCACAACCTATACTGATGATGTTCTCTGAGGTTTCATGGCTTTAGATCTAATTTGCCATTAGATCAACCATTGGCTTCTAGTGAAACCACAGAGAAAGTCAACAGTTTCTGTTAGAACCCTATGGGTTTATATGTTCACCATTCCTGTTTAGTCCCTTAGTAGACTCTAGGCTGTTATCTGGGGATTTTTCCGAAAAACCATCAGGATGTTTGACCTGCTTTTTTGTATACCTACTAAACCTTGCCTTTGGTTGAGTCTTTTTGGGATATTGTAAAAACCATAGAAGACTTGACTGTGTTTTTTTGTAATAACTATGTTTGAAGTACTCAATATGTGGCATGTTTCAGGTTAGTTATAGGAACGTTTTTTTGGGGGGGAAGCAAAATTATATGTAATAGAGTAGGGTCAATAGTCCTAGTGTACATTGACTGGCTGGATGCACACCATACAGATTGTGCCACCTGCTATTAAATAAATACATGGACAGATTCTGAAATCCAGAGACTTCTCAGCTTTTAGTTGTTGTTTATTGCAGCACTTCAAAGTTGCTGTTTGCAGATTCACCTCAGTTTAGAATTCATATTAGTAGTGCATGTATTTAGGAAAACGGCACTACTGAAATTTAGAGGGATTGTCCTGGTGGCTTCCCATAACTGATTCCTATAACTATTCCTATAAGAAAAATAGATAAAATGTACATCGACTGTGTCACCTTCAGTTGTGCATGCTTTTGGGGTCAGTCACTGCATGCTTCATACACCATGTGCCTTCTTTTCCTATTAACAACCTTCACTTCTTTAAATGTCCTCTAACTTTTCTAAAATTTCTATATTTGTATATTTACCCCTGCCAGGTACTTGTAAACTGTTCCTTGTCTTTAGAATTGTCACCATGACCCTTCATCTCTTTGCATACATTGTCTCCTCTATGTCAAGCATTTGTCTGAGTGTGACTGCTTTGTGGGATACTTCATTGACATTCTTCATTCAACCGATTGACTACTCATTGATTTTATTCACTTTTTTGTTCCTATTGCTATGCTATTTTGAAATTAGAATATAGTATAGTGCAAAGTGTATCCAAGCTTTCTTTGAGCAATACGCGGTTGGATTGAGGTGATGTTCTATGAAGTTCTTCTTTTATTGTTGATGGACGTGTCAGTTCTATATTTTGCATTACATTTTGTCTGTTGTCACCAAACCAACATTTCCAGCACATGGACATTTTCTTTCCTCTTTTTCTGTCCGTCGCACTAACTCTTCAGTGTTTTAAAGAAGGCTGTTTTGTCTTGCTCATTGCCTTGTTTTAACTTTTTTTAATTTTAAAGTATTTGGAAAAACTTTGGATGGCTAGACCAGTCATTTGTCTGGATTATCTGCATGTACGATGAAGCAGTAACCATCAACAGGACTCCTGTTGCTCCATATGTGTTTCTGTTGGACTTTTTGATTGGCACCAACACATTGATCCAGCCTCTGAATCTGTTAATACAAAAGCTTCAGTGCTTGCAGACACACATATTTATAGATAAATGACAAAGAAGAAGCTTTGAGTTTTTCAGAGAGACTTGGAAGGAGTTTAATGTAATGATTGTAATGAACATTTCTGAAAATGGTTCAGAATATATGACATGCTACTTGGTTGCATGGTTGTCATCCCCCAAATGCGAAGGAGGTTCATTCTGAAAAGCTGCTACTCAGGCAAGAAGTAAATGAAGACACCTTCATGTTCATCCTTAACTATTGCCCTTTTCCTCATGTTTTTACACTTTTCCATCAGTTTATCCTTTTCCATCAAGTTCATTCCTGCTCCTGGATCCTTTTCCTCTCTAAAAGGAAGAACATATCCCAAACTGAAGAACTCATACACGTTTTCACAGCTTGAAAGTTGTCATTATTTAATGCAGTAAAACAAATCAGTTGTCATTCATAGTTCTGCTTTATATGTTGGAGGACCTTTGGAATTCAACCTAAATCACCTCTAAACCAGTTAAAAGTGGAAGGAGATTGAAAGGAGAGTGGAGGATTGTTTTAGTGCATCTTCTGTCTCATTTTGTTTTACTCATTCTGTGGAATTAGAACCTGTTGCTGAAGAAACAACTCTGACAGAACCCACTGTTGAAGAATCTCCAATAACAGAAGATATTGTGGAGTCCACTAAACCGCAACCTGAACCTGTAACAGAACCTATTGTAGAACCATCTATTCCGGAACCTGCTTTGGAAATTCCAGTAACAGAACCTGTTGTTGAAGCCTCTGTTCCGGAATCCATTATTGAATCCCCAGTAATGGAACCCGTTGTTGAAGCTCCTGTTCCGGAACCCATAATTGAAGCTACAACAATGGAAACTGTTGCAGAAGCTTTGCCAGAAGTTATACAGAGTGAAGAGCCATTAGCTCCTGTGTTTGAGAGTGGTAAGCTTGACACATCTGCATGGAAATCCAGGATTGTTTTTTTATTTGGAAATTGAGGTTAATGTCTTTCCTCTCCTCTTACACTGGGATTACAAACAGAGCCTGTACCTGTAGTCATCGCAGAGCATGTTCCAGAGGCTTCATCTGTTTCTGAGAGTGGTAAGAGTCCAGGTTTCACCGGATGGGAATCAGTTCTGCAGATTAAACACGTTATCGATAAAGATAATTATAAGTACTACTTACACACATGGACAGCTTTATTTTTTTAGTATGTGCCCTTTTATGACCTTTTCACTTGGTCATTTTCTTTCCCCATTGAAAATCTTTCATTATTCTTGACTATATAAACTACATTGTCGTCTCTTCCTTTGAAGGATGTCCTTTTCTCATCGTCAGTCATTTCATTCCTTTGAAAGGTTGTTTTGTCATAGTGTGACTGTTGTAATGCTAATGGCTAAAGCTAATGGTACAAGGTCACACACTAAAGGCCCTGAAATACCTCGAAGTAAATTGAAAAATAAACCAGTTTTTTTATCAAACCAAAGTTTGTTTTAGGAGTTCTAAATGGCTTTGCCAATTATTTAAAACTTTGTCTGGTAAATGCGTTCAGTGTGGTCTATGGTGATTATGAAATGTATAGGCTCCACCTTTTTAACTTAGAATTGTTTTGGGGGTCATTTCCTCTAGATTCAAACACCATCTACTGGATGTCACCAATTGAGAGCTTGATACTTGAAACAACTCAACACTTCATCTAAAGCTTGTAGCAAGTATATTTTTACAGCAGTAGAATTTGCTCAAGATTCTTTAAAATGTAGTTTGTCAATAATGAAACCTGCTGTGAAGTTTATGTGAAAATTATTAAATCATTCATTCAAACTGAGATTTTCAAAATGTATATTCATGGAATAATATGGAATAATATAATGTATATATTAGAGTTTGCAGAAAAAATGTCAGATCCTCTATTAAATTACTTTTACCTTTGAGATTCTCAGTTTATTCAAAATCCTGCAGCTCTAATGTTAATCTTGTTATTAAGACTAAAAACATCACAGTTCACACATTCATCTAAACTCTGCTCTCAGAACTGTTGACTGCATTCAGCAATAGTATGTCACTCTTCAAATATTTCAAACCTGTGTTAACTCCTATATAAAGAACAAAAGATTATTTTGCTGTGTGTATATCAGGGCCTTTATGACCAATTTTCAGCGACGTTTCCAGATTGCCTGAGGTTCGGTTTCTGCTAATATTACTATAAAATGCTAATCTCTCCCCTCATCTAGCACTGTGTTCCTGAGATCCCTCACATATTTTGTACAGATAATGTTAAGTGCACTCACATGTCTAATTCAGCATTCAGGATAAGTTTGTTTATATGTTTGATTGTGTTTGTACTAAATTTCACTTATTCTGGCCAGCTGCCGCTCCAGAGACAAGTCCTGCTGCTGCCCCTACTGCGGAGTCGCTTGATCCCACTGCTCCTCACCTGGATGTCCTTGAACACGCTCCATATCTGCTGATTGGTGGGGGCACGGCTTCATTCGCTGCAGCTCGCTCCATTCGGGCACGTGACCCTGGCGCCAGGGTGAGTCTGTTTGTTTAGTCATAGTCATGCAGAATTATGATAAAGCTCATGCGAAACGGTATTCGTTACCTCTTTCAGACAGTAATGCTGGTAAATTGCTATAAAATAACAGGAATGACTTTATCAGTAAATTAAAAATGTGCTGTTCACACACGGCAGAGGACTGGCAATTTACCAGTAATGTCACAACTTATTGTTCATGGAAATTGCTGGAACAAATTGATTCATATATATTTACTGTGAAATGTCCAGAAAAGTCTATATGTTTGAAAGAGGTTATTGATAAATGGAAACAGGAGTTTGGTGCGTGCGTGCGTGCGTGCGTGCGTGCGTGTGTGTGTGTGTGTGTATATATTTGTTTGACTTTGATTCATAAGTAACATTGCAAGTAAATCTTAAGTGACTCTCATTAAAGGGCTAGAGTATTAGCAGAGTGTTTGGTTAGGATTAGGTTCAGGGTTAATAGAATAAGCCGACATGTAGCTCAAGGCTACTTATTGAGTAAAGTGTCTACTCTAATGACCATTGGTAATGATATATATTCACTGGGATAAACCCCTTGAGATGTAGCATCTCATATTCAAGGGGGTCCCACAATTAATCACAATCACATAATAAAACACCAAAAGACAGAAACAAGACATAACTTACACAACATCCAAAAAACATAACATTAAAAAAAAAAAAAAAGAAGAACAGTTGTTCATTGGTTGACATGTAGTTTCGTCATGTAGTTTACTTACAGTTAGTAGAGTGTCTGAAGTGGACCATTATAATAAAGGGTTGCCCAAGCCCCCCACCCCCAATAAAATTGTTAGTATTGGTCATAGTAAAAAAAAATCATAATATTGTTAGGATTTATTTATTTTTTATTGTTATTTTTACTATTATTTTGATTTTCAAAACGCTGTTTTTGTCTTCACATTTTTAAAAACAATCAGAAGATTTTGAGTAAAATTAGGATTATCATAAATTATACAGATTATTAATATTAAGTTGAAACAAAAACTAAATAAACAGTAACTGATAAAAAAGGTCAGGTGTTACTTCATTTAGCTGCCAAGAAAGTGTTTCATTTTTAATGTAAAATATCATCTGAAAATAAAGTAAAACTGTAAATAAATATAAATATACCCTAATTGCAACATATTGTTTCAATTTAATTTATTTAATTTATTTATTGCAAAGTATAAACAAAAACAATTCAAGCTGTCAATACAGTCTACATACCTATAATAATTATTAAAATAATTATATTTTTATTACCTATAGTTATACCTATATATTAAAAAAAACAAAAATAGTAAATAAAATGTTGTGAATAATACAATTTAATCATTGAAAAGATATATCTCTTATGCACAATGCACTCTTAAATATGTACGTTTTTCATGGCTTTTATGCACAGGTGTTAATTATCACAGAGGAGTCAGACCTGCCCTACATGAGACCACCTCTCTCTAAAGAGCTCTGGTTCTCTGATGATCCCAAAGTCACAGAAACACTGCGCTTTAAACAATGGAACGGCAAAGAGAGAAGGTGCGTGTCTGAATCATCCAGATAAACCACTTCTCAGTTTTAAAGGATATCGGGATTAAATTTTTGTGAGTTGTTTTTATTACTTGACTGATTTCTGTTTGTTTCAGTATTTACTTCCAGCCTCCCTCGTTCTACGTCAGTCCTGCAGATCTTGCTAAGGTGGAGAATGGTGGAGTGGCTGTGCTCACCGACCGTAAGGTGAGATACATCAGCATCTCCTTCTCCTGTGGGCTTAACTGTGCTCTTAATTATATCCACATGAGTGTGTGTGTGGTGAATCCTGTTGTCACAGAAGAGGAGGAGGAAATGTTTTATGAGTGCTTGAGTATGTATGGATGAGCCGTCCTCATTATTACCCTGTGTGTGTTTATACCCGTGGTGTAGGTGGTGCACATGGATGTCAGAGGAAATAAAGTCAAACTGAGTGATGGTTCAGAGATCTCCTATGAGAAGTGCCTCATTGCCACAGGTAAAACATATAAACACATACTGAGATGTAAATGTTATTTGTAAGTGTCATGTTAATGTATGCGTGTGTGTTAGGTGGGGTGCCGAGGAACCTTCAGGTGATTGACAGAGCAGGAGAAGAGGTCATTAAGAGGACAACCCTCTTTAGGAAAGTATGTCTTGCTTTGATGACATTATTAAAGACAAAATATGAAATAATTGTCCTTTCAACATATTTAAACTTTTCCAATATTCTTAAAATCACTAGGTTTTATCCATTTCTTAGCTATTAAATCTTTTTAGTCATTTAATAATACTTTACTATGATTGCTTATTTTATAGATTTCAGAAATCACAGGTCTGAAAATAAAGCAAGTGTATGTTTTGCACTGAATAATGATTGCACATTATTTCTTATTCATTAATAACATTGTTATTTTTAATATTAAAGTAGACACGTTAATTCGATTTTATAAATATTATGATACATACTTTACTTCTTCATGAAGTTGAAGTTATTCCATAACAGAAAACAAAATCTTTATCAACATGCAATAAATCACTCAGACAGAGAAAGCTTTCCTCATGATACTGGATAAAATCAAGTTTATTCCCAGTTTTTGTTTTGTTTTTGGAAAAAATTCACTCGAACAATTTACATTATACATATTAAATGGGTTTGTTAAATTTAATATTGGGCAACTGAATAAAAACATCTGGGTCACTATCAGATTATTCTGAAATCTGCAGTGTCAGTACACTGTAAACTAGTGAAGCAGAATAATATGTTTTTTAAGTTGAGCTCTTTTGCTAAGTGTAAATGCACATGCGCATCATCTCATGAGAAGCTAAATGTGGGACTGTAAATGTGCAGAACTCCACTGGAGGGCAGCCTTATGCTAATCTCTAGTCTATAAATACACCTTTAAACAGAATTTTCATCATTGTCATAGTGTTTCCTTTATATTAGCACTCTTTGTGTCCTTAATTATCTTGTTCTGGAAATATCATTGAATTGTTGGAAACAAAATATTTTATTTTTTAGTAAACAAAGTACTTGTTAAGCTTGAAGGAATCGTTTACCCCAAAATTACAATTCTGTCATGTTTTTACTCGCCTTATACTAGTTTATACCCTGTTTTAGTTTAATTCTTCTGTTTAACACAAATTAAGATATTTTGAAAGACTTTATAATGCGCCCCATTTCATAGTATTTTTTTTCTACTATGGAGGTCAGTGGTTCCCAGCAGCCGCGTTCTTCAAAATATCCTCTATCTTATGTTTAACAGAAGAAGGAAACACGTAAAGGTTTCAAACCTCATGAGGGAGAGTAAATGATGTGGTCAAAATATTTAGGGATTTTACCCTGTATATTCTAAAAAAAATCCTGTCTACATGAATCTGTTTGTTCCGGAATGTAACCTTCATATGTTCTTTTTGGTAGATTGAAGATTTTAGATCTCTAGAGAAGATCTCCAGAGAGGTTAAGTCCATTACCATCATCGGTGGAGGTTTTCTCGGTAGCGAGCTAGCATGTGCCTTGGGTCGCAGATGTGAGTCCAAACACTCAGCTGTCACTCAGAGAAAAAGAAGGGAAAAAAAAATCAGGTCATAATGTTAAGAGAACAGGGGGAAGTGTGTGTGTATATATGCATACGGGGATTTAAATTTTAGGGTGGCTCAGCTCCTTATTGGGTAAACAAATATAAAAAATACCCTATATATCATTTATATATATATTAGCCTATTAATACATTTTTAAGTAATCATTTAAAGTAATACACTTAAAAATGTTTGACTAATGTGGCAGGGTTGGACACTAGTATTCCACTACTTTGCATGATATAGTCAATGTCACTTGCACTATAATTCATCTTATATTCATAGTTATTTTTGAAATATATAGACATTGACATTGTTATTGTCATGTATGCATTATTAGGTAATGTATTCGTTTATATCGTACAATATCAAATGTTAATTTGTTCTCATGTTAACACTTTTTAATCATGTATCAATCCACTCTTTATCTCTGTAGCTGCTGACCCTGGTTTAGAGGTGATGCAGCTGTTCCCAGAGAAGGGTAACATGGGAAAAGTGCTGCCTGAATACTTGAGCAACTGGACCACTGAGAAAGTCCGGAAAGGTAAGAGAATAAATAAATAAATGATGTTTGTTTGAACAGCCCTATAGCCTCAATAAATATAGCATGTGTTTGGGGTGGCCGGACAGCGGCAGTGTTTGGCTAAGCTGTCCGAAACTTGTTGTATTTTTCAAATTCTGTTTGGTGCAGGAGTTTTTTTGTTTATCCTTTGTCTGTATTAAATGTAGACTTTTTGACCACAGCCAACCTTTTTGACTTTTCACAGAGGGTGTAAATGTAATCACTGATGCTGTAGTAAAAAACGTGACCTACAAAAATGACAAATTGGAGATCAAACTTAAGGACGGACGATTGGTGAGTTTCCTTTTTCATAAAACATTGTTTTTGCTTTACACTATGGGTAAGTGTTTGTTTAAAAAAATAATAAAGAGATGAGAAGAAATGAACGTTTTATTTCAATATTGCTAGGATATTTTGAAATGAGTCACACTGTGCACATCTGGTGAACCACAAATCATCATTCATCACCTTCAATAAACTATTTATATTAAAACATTGTTGTTGTTTTTTAAATACTAAATGCAAACAAGGCACACACTCTCTGCTAATGTAAGTCTTTGAACTTGAGCATGACGAAAAAGAAATTCTATATACATTGATAGCAAAACTAATTACTTGGACATCAGTAATCAAATTATTAGCCTATTAAGACAATAATATGATTAGGGTGTTTACATGAGTTGCTTTTTGAATGTTCCTTTTTATCCTCTGTTCCTTTTTCACATGTTATAGTACATAGTTTGATTAACTTCATTATGTCAACATTCAATGCTAGTTGCCTCCGGCGTTTCACGCAACAACAGTTTGTGTTCGTCATGGCACCATATGAGATTTTGGTCATTTTGTTTTTAATTTTTGCTACAAGTTCAACTGCAGTTCATTCCTCACACTATACGTGTAAAAACACAACGGCGAAGACAAATTCTCAAGCAACAGGTTACCTCTGCCGTTTGGTTCATTAGCTTTTCATTCATGACCCCACAACACACTCTGAGGTGCTTCATTATCTCTATTTCTTCCAAAATTCTCAGCATAGTCATCTTTTCCCGCTTAATCCAAAATGTTGCTTGAAGACATTCTCATTTGTTTGTCGTCAAATACCTGATAACTGCCGTGTTTGTGTCCTACTGCAAAATGTAACAAAAAGTACTGGAAAAGGGTAATCGTTTGTTTCAGGTGTTTACATGTCTGTGCTGCACTTCAATAATGCGACTAAAATGGGAATACTCCATCTTGAGTTGATTCCTGTTTAGTTCGATTATGACTTTAGTCGGAATGAGGTCATTAAACATCGCAGTTTACATGGTAGATTCTTAAACAGAGTATTGTCTTACTCGTATTATAATTGGAGTATTGATGTCCATGAAAACACACTCAGTATTTTATTAAAATGTCAATGCAGCCACTACTGTATATGGGATTTCCCCTCACACTTTCAGAAGCATTACTTCTGCCAGTTTGTGTAGACAATTAAAGGCTCATAACTATGTTTTTAATGTTTATTCTTTTATGTTCAATTAGACAATACATCCTTTAAGAATGACTGCTAGTCGACCATGAAAATCTTTGGTTGAGGGCAGTCCTATTAATGATATTAATGCTTTTTTTCCTTGTGTTTTTCATTTAGGTGAAAACAGACCACATAGTGGCAGCAGTTGGTTTGGAGCCCAGTGTGGAGCTTGCCAAATCAGCCGGGCTGGAAGTGGACTCTGATTTCGGAGGGTATCGGGTTAATGCTGAGCTCCAGGCTCGCTCCAACATCTGGGTGGTACGTAAGGCTATTATAAGGGGAGGGGATTATCTTTTAATGTTACTGAGATTTCCAGTATTCAGGAGAAAGCTTCAAGACAGATGGTCCTAAACAACGGAAATCTGTTTTTCTGAAGAGGTTTCAGCTGTAATAGAGCTGATTGAATTAAGCACTTTAGTCAATATAATAATTAATGTTCGTCTGTGCTCTAGGCAGGAGATGCTGCATGTTTCTATGACATTAAGCTGGGCCGCCGGCGTGTGGAGCATCATGATCACGCAGTGGTCAGTGGCAGACTGGCTGGAGAAAACATGACTGGAGCCAACAAACCCTACTGGCATCAGTCTATGTTCTGGTAAACGCACCTTAAACTCAATTTTAAAATAGACATTTAATTCTAAATTTCGAAGCTGTGATTATCTGGGTTTATGAAATGCTGCTCATTTTGGTGATACAATCGAGTACATATGTAGTGTGACAAAATTATGCTGTTTGAAAGTTTAATAGCGATTTTAAAAATATGTCAAACGGAGTGAACAAGATTTCATTCCTACCTTTATAGTAAGAAAAGAAAATACACTTTATTAAACATACACAAAGACATCACCTATACACTATATAACTGCAGGCTAACTATGTTTATATCTAGTAACTTTAACTGATAAAGTTTTAGTAATAAGTTATTAGTTAAAGTTAAAGTTAAGGTTCATACGGTCATGGAAAAGTCATGGAATTTCGACATGGCATTTTCCAGGCCAGGAAAAGTTTTGGAAAAACAGGAAAACCCACAAAGTTTTGGAAAAGTCATGGAAAACGAACATCTGTATACTTGAATAAAGGTTATTTACTACTTTTCTGTGCTTGACCAATCACATACTCTCACATTATTAGTGCAGTGTAAGTATTATCTAAATAAATTTTACATAGATATAAATAAAAAGTTACTATACTTGCAAACTAAATGGATTGTTTTGTGTTTTACGATATGCTGTAATAAAGTTGAAAATGCATTTATTTTTCTTTAACTACGCAAATGTAGACATTGCATAAAACATTAGGTCATGATAATTTACTTTGAAAGTCTTGGAAAAGTCATGGAATTTTAGAAGTGAAAATGTGTATGAACCCTGCAGTAACTAATAACCTTAACTGATTTTGATTTTAATTGATTTTGTAAAGCTGTATTATTATTGAAACAATTATTGTGAAAAGTGCTACAAATAAGTATTGTATTGAGTGAATGAAAATTTGTTCTTGAAAACAACATAATAGCAACCCGGTAACTTGCTGAACTTAAGGGTGAGTGTGTAAACCAATGGTTTAAGAGTGCTTAGTGAGAAACATCAGTGTATTCCATTCATCCAGAGTTTAGAATAACAGTGGGTTAACTATTTCACATGTAAGAGGTCTCTTATGTGCTCGTCTTCAGGAGTGATCTTGGACCAGATGTAGGATATGAAGCCATTGGTATAGTGGACAGCAGTCTGCCCACCGTTGGAGTGTTTGCTAAAGCCACAGCCAAGGACACACCAAAAGCTGCTACTGAACAATCAGGTACACAAACATTTGCTTGCATGTAGATCGCTCCATCAATAGTACCAAAAAAAATTCAACAAAAAACACATTACCTGTATCTACAGGAACCGGAATCCGTTCAGAGAGCGAGACAGAGGCAGTTGCTGGAGTGTTGGAGGTAGGAACGGTAACCCCCGCACCTCCTGTTCAGCAGAAGGAGGATTATGGGAAGGGAATAATATTTTATCTGAGGGACAAGGTGGTGGTTGGTATCGTTCTGTGGAATGTCTTCAACAGAATGCCCATTGCAAGGAAGGTAAGCAGAGAAAACTTTCACATCTCCATTAACACTGCTCTGTTAATCGAAGGTGATTTTCATGCACATTTTGTCAGTAAAGTTGGCTCTAATCAGCGATAAATCTCCAGCACCTACTTTCAGACGAGCAGGAATTACACAGTAATTAAAAAATGCTGGGTTCCACGAAATCGATTTGTGTTGGGGCAACATGGAGGAATTAAGTTTTATTAGTAAAATAGTAGAATTTATTTAATATAATTAACCTTTTAGTTTCAGCAAATTTAATCGATTCAACAAAACAATTAAGTTGTCCCTAAAAAAACATGCAAGAATTGTGTTGTTAAATTAGTTTAAACAAACAGCAAATGTTTTAAAAAAAAATTTTATTAGTATTACAGAGAGCCAGTTCACAGCCAGGTTATGCAAAAACATGACGATTTTAAAAAAAGAAAAGAAAAAAAAGGTTTAACCCAGCAATCCTGAAAGCAAAGATAAGAATTTAGCATTTTAACAGTTGTTTTTCATCACTACTCTGTGATCTATGGCTCTGTGTTGCTGCTACATCCGAAAGCATGTGAAAATGTCACATTTATTAACTTGTTTATACTTTTGTCTCTCATAATTTCAGTCGAATGTTTTAAAAATAAATCTTTGTCAGATGATTCTGTAGCCATTTGTTCATTGATGCACACACTCACACACACACACACACACACACACACACACACACACACACACACACCTACCTACCTACCTACCTCCTGGCCATTTAAAGGCTGATTTATACTTTCACCTGGGTCCACAGCGTGAGCCTCTGCTGACTGCGAACACAGCCGAGAGTGAAGGCTTTTATACTTGACATGCTCTCTGTTGTACTATAATCGAAGTAACTGTCATGACGAAGGGAAAACTCAGCGAGTAGAGTTGCTAAATGACTTACTTTAACTATATAGAACATGAATACGTTCTGGATAATATTGAAGGACACTTGTGAAAAATGTTTGCTTTTAATACAATTTTGTAAATAAAAATTAACTTATAACTTAAGCTATGTTTTATATAACCAAGATAACTGCGTACTTAATGCAAAAAAACCTTTATACAATAAAAATGAAACATAATTAACCTAAATCATTGGACAACCTGTGAACAAAATAAATGCATACCCTCAAAGCTTCAAAGGACACCTAAAGGACTTCACATCAGGTAGTAGTTTTGAATTTCTAAACCCCTTTTTACGTGTAAATTCCCACAGCTTGGCTCAGTCATGCATCTTCGGATGCAGAGCCACCCACAAAATTACAAAAGAAGTTGTACACTCCGCCAGCCGAAATCATATTGCGCACACCCAAAGTAAATCTCCGCCAACACCGCAATGAAGTCACATTTGTTGTGCACACCCAAGCAAACTAGCGGATGTGTTGAGTATAAACAAGGCTTTATAGATCTGTGCTTCCCTGACAAGATGTGCATGAGAATTGCAACTTTAGCCCTAATCTCCATTTCAGTGTTTGCCTATGGAAAGAGTATTAATCTATTGTTGTATCTGTTTATTTGAAGATAATCAAAGATGGAGAGGAACATGCAGATCTGAATGAGGTGGCCAAGCTTTTCAACATTCACGAAGACTGAACAGTCTTTCGTTTTCTTTGTTCTCTTTCCACTGTCAGTTTGGAGTGAACTTGGGGAAACACACACACACACACACACACACACACAAAACATGAAGGCTTACAACAGCCTGTCATCTGACCTTGATGGCTGAGGTCAGGACATGCAGTGCTGCCTATGGGCTGCAAGTTGGCGCTGTGGTTTCATTACGCCCATGAATTGGTTTAAACTTTCATTCAATTTTCTACTGAGGGAAACTTTTCCTGTTGTTTGTAATGAAAAAGTTGTGCTGTGTTTTTCTTTTTCTGTTGAGGTCAGTAAATGTTCATCGCTTCTTGAATGCATCCCTTTTTAAACATTTCCTCCAAAGCCTCAGAACCAGACAGGAGATCCACTTTCAATGATTTTGGCATTAATGTTTCATATCCAATCAAACAAAACCAGATGAAAGACATTCCTCTGACACCTGGTGGTTTTCTCCCTGCACGAAGCAAAGCAGCTGGTACAAATGAAAACTGAATAAAAATAAATTATTTTAATTATACACGTGATTTGTTATAATTCTTCCTAACTTATTTTTGTTTTAAAACATTCACAAATAACTCATAATATACCGTGTTTCTTTGGCCTTTTCGGCAGTCTTAGGAACTCACCAACCTTCCTCAAGTGCAAGACATTCATAAGTTGTTCATTTGAATGCCTGTGTGTCAGATATGGGCGTGACCCTGAGGCTTTTGAGATGCAATATGTTAAGGCTCATTAAACCTGTGATTGCCCGCAAACATGTTCCCTACCATAGCCTTGACCTATTTCCTTATGCACCAGTGCTCTGATATACAGGTCAGAGTAATAGCAAATTGCTCATTCTGTCGTTCTGCGTAATGATAGCCAAGGAAACTAATTTAATTTGAGCCTTACAAAATTTGGACTTGAAGTATTTTGTTGTGTACTAATGTTCTATTTATTTTATTATTTAAATTTTAATCAGCACAAATTAAAGAAACAGATTCTCTTTATTGCCAGTGCTGTAAATGTAATGTAATCCGATTCCAAAAAAATGCAGTAGTTATAATTAAATTGCATTACATTTTTAAATATAATCAGATTGTAGTTACTTCTTTTTGATTACAAAATATGCATGCAATGGCAGTAGATTACTCATAAATAGTTTCTCCCAAATATATATATTTTTGTTTTATATTCATATTCTAAACAATCATCAGTAAGTTATCAAAAGTAAGTTAAGGTAATAAAAAAGTAGTCTGCTCACACTTTAAAAATGCTGGGTACCACACAATTCCTTCATATTATTTAAACACAAATCAAATAAGTTTATTATTACTATTTTATTTATTATTATTATTATTATTATTTTTACAAATTTAGTTTAGTTTTAATTAAACAGTAAATTGAACTTAAAACAATTAAGTTGTCCCCCCCAAAAAACTTAAGAATTGTTTCAACTTATTTTAAATATGTAGTATGAACAAGGTGCATAAATTTAGTGCGTTGATCAAAGGGTTATCTATTAGCTACATTACAGCCTGCATGCTGTTTTTATCATCATTTGTAATCAGTTACAAACTAACACTTTTCCCAAGTATCTATCCAGCCAATTGTGAATCTGACAAGTTTAAATACTTTTTATATTGTTGATTGTTATAATGATTGCGAAGAGTGCGATTAATTTAAATTTAATTGTTTTAGTTCACCTTTAATTTGCTGTTCTCTTAAAGTCCCCAAATCTTTTTTCGTCAGGGTACTTAGTATTTTTGGTAGTTGCTTGGACTGAGTTAGTGTTGAAACGCCAGTAAGCAGCAACAAAATCTGTCTGAGCTCCAAACTTCCTGAGGACTCGTGAAGATGTCGGTGAACCACACACACGTCTTCTTTCCCCGAGTTAATCTGGATTCAACCAGCACAGTTCTCACTTCAGATGCGCGAGTACCTTGAACCACTGAGGAGACCACTGTGCGGCACGTGTGTGTGTGTGTGTTTGGTGTTTCATATTGCATGATTCATTGGTTAATAATCCTATTTTCAGATGCCTTAATGAGTAGAGTTCAGTGACTTGTGTATTTCGAGGGTCTCGAGTAATTACGTTCGCCGAGAGCAAAAATGTGTGCTTCGTCGTGTAGTTAAGGCATGTGCTCTAATTCCTCCTGAGGTCAAGGCATCGACATGACCACTGAGTGTGTGCTTGTGTGTGGGTGATTTCAGAGGAAAAACTGGGTCTGTTATTCTTTAGTTCTGTTCACTCTGGAGTGAAGATACATTAAAATTAACACTGGCCTAGTTATCCACTGTGACTCAACACAAGATAAAGCTTGGTCGGATTTCTCTGTTACTCCCACTCTAACTATATTCATGTCTTATTTTGTTCTATGACATTCTCCTACAGAGCTGCCAGTTCATGTAAAGCGGTAGGAAGAAGGAAAAAACGTCTAAACAGCAGGTTCCTGCAAATGTTGCTCTTAAAATGACATTCAGGTTTCAGTAAAAAAAAACGAAATAAATTCGATATAATTTCAAACATATATCTTTTTCACACAAACATAAGTAGGTCAAAGATGAAAAAGGATTTTTAACCATCAAAACAATAAGTATTTAATACAACTTGTATCGTAAATCAAAATTTATATGTATGTGAAATTGACTCATTTAGCAGACTCTTATCCCAGACAATTTACATGTGATTAGATAAAAATGTGGCTAGAAAGTTTTTTTTTTAAACAAACTATAATGTCTATGCATGTTATATTAATTTATACTTTTTAAAATCATGATTTACAGAAGATAAAGATGTGTAAAAAGTGTTTTAAATAAAGTTATTGTGAGCCATATTCAGAACAAGAATCTGTTTAAGCCCCAAAGTGATT
Source organism: Danio albolineatus (assembly GCA_903798035.1). Taxonomy (NCBI): domain Eukaryota; kingdom Metazoa; phylum Chordata; class Actinopteri; order Cypriniformes; family Danionidae; genus Danio; species Danio albolineatus. The sequence goes on along the minus strand of CAIGQQ010033541.1, from coordinate 65,081 downwards.
AACTGCTATTTTAGATTTTATTTATACGACAGTTCTGTCTGGTTCTCAAATCTGATTGGTTTATAGCTGTGCGATATTCTGCAATATCAGAACTCGTACACCCTCTCCACTCTTGTGTATTACTCTGCTCAGTAGAGTGACAGCAGATCAATAGACCCACTACAGTTTGACAAATATTGCAGCTGCTGTACAACATAATGTACTTTTGAGGCTTTTTTAAAGGTGAGAATGTAGTTGTTTAGATTGCATCTATGCAGTTTATTTATAAGGTTTGTGCCTATTTTAAATATTATTTCGGCATCCATCAGCCTGTCAGTGAGCAGAGCACAAAGACGGTTGACGTTTTCCATCCACAAGATGGTGACAGAGACAGCATAAGTTCTTAGGGGAGAAAAACTCGTAATTTCTAACTACAGCTGATCAAATCATTATCAAACAGGTAAGTGACATTCTAAATCTCTCTCTTGTATGTTGTTTTGAGTGTGAGACTTGCATATCAGAAATGTATTTTGTCTTGGCCATTCTTTGTATGACGCTGAGTTTGGTTGGCCATCTGTATGTTTTTAGTGAGTCTCTTGTTTTCGTTGCTGCAAACTAGTTCAGTAAAAAGAAAGAAAGAAAAAAGCCTGCATCTGGTTAGCGTTTTTCTTTCTAACAAACACAGCAGTAATCTGGTAGTGTTTGCGTGGCTTTGGCTGTTTTGTGGTTAATTATTGTTATTTCCCGATTGCAACAGAGAAATACTGGGAAATGTCTAGACTGATGGCATTTCATGTCGTTCAGCCTTATAATCCTAAAATGTCAGCGAAATTACCTGTTTTTTCAATCACTTTAGAAAATACACTATAGAATCATTGAAATACTAGCTCTAAAATGATGTTGGTGAATGAACAACAGATGTGAAGGAATGGTGGAAGAAAGTAGTTCCTCTTACAGAATGGTTTTTAGGCCCCGTTTACACTAGTGCGTTTTAGTTTTAAAACGGCGTTTTAGCAAGAAAATGATCCGCGTCCACACTCGCGTTTTCACCCATCGTCTCAAGAGATCTCCGTCTTCTAATTCACCAGAAACGTATATCACGTGACCATTGGCGCACTCTAAGCATGCGCGGTCAAGTATAAACAGGAAGCATGCGTCTCGCTCTGCATTCGGTTATTGTTAGTCAACAAACGCTGGTTGAACGATGAATGCGATGGTAAAGAAAGCAAGAGAGGTCTTTTTGAGGACAGACGACGAGGTCGAGCTGTTACTTAAAGTAATAAATGAATATAAAACATCCATGGCTATCGAAAATACAGCTTTTACAGTGAAGACTGGTCTGCTGTCTGCCGGTGACGTTATAGCCTTGTGCGCTTGACGAATAAGGGAAGGATACGCAATGACCCAAAGCCCCAATCCCGTAGCGGATCTCAGCAGCCACGCCTCTGATTTCAAAAGTATGCGTTTTCCCACGTCCACACTGAGACGCTGCAGCAGCGTTTTAGAATGAAAACGCTTTCTCCAGCGTTTCTAAAACGCTCCATTTTCGCACCTCGAAAACTCCAGCGTAGTGTGGATGGATAGCGTAACCGTAGCAAAACTTATGCGTTTTAAAACGAAAACGCACTAGTGTAAACGGGGCCTTAGACTCACTTGTTTGATTTGCTTTTTTATATATACACTGTTATGCCGTCAAACTGTTTTATGAATGCAATGTCACACGTGTAGCAGTGCCATATCGCTTTTTATTGTCACTAGGGGGACACAACGCATGCCTCTCACCAGTGCCGATATACAATGTCACACTGCTATGATTGTGATATTGCTCATATACATCTGTTATACTAAATGACAATGTAATTCCACCCCTTATTTTAACCAGTTTTTTTTTAAATCAGCATATTCTTATGATTTAAGAGTCAAAGTGCTTTTCCATAATGATTATTTTTTGTTTTAGATTGTTATAATAGTATTTGCTTGTCTGCAAAGTATTTTAAATACTCAAAATATATAAAAGTTTAGAGAGATTGCTTATTGTTTTCATTCATTTATTTTCCTTTGACTTAGTCCTTGATTTATCACGGGTCGCCACAGCAGAATGAACTGCTTGATTATTGTTTTAGGTAACACTTTACAATAGCAGTTCATGAATAATGATGTATTAATATGTAAACTAAACATTACTTGTCTGCGATGTATGCGTTAATCATGATCTAACTTTTACTACAACATGAGTCGCGTTAGTTCTCGTGTGAATAACGGCTACCTTGATTACTTGTTAGCACATGCTCGTTTGGTAATGTATTAGTTACCACGTTAGTTTATGCTTAATTTAACCATCATGAACTCATGAAATGTTACTGAATCATTATATCAGGACTTTACTTGGAGGGGCACATCATCATTAACCCATTCTGAACTACTCATCCTTATGTCTGAACTACTCATCCTTTTCTAGTTCATCCTTATGCACGTCCGTCTACTAGGTTTACACTATAACATTACAAAAGTGTTCTGTCAACATCAACAGTTTAAACACAGGAGTTCATAAGGAGTTATAGCTATGTTTCCATCCAAAAATGCGAATGAACTGGATTGAACTGGAAATGCGCAAAACTGGATTATCGCATAAAAGACGTGGGAATAAAGCGAGTTTCCATCCAACGAGTCAAAGCCGACAGAATCGAAACTTCCTGATTAACTGGCGCCAAACATCAATAGTAAAAACGTAATTTGCTGCAGTAGGAGAAGCTGTGTCAATCTTTTCTTCATTTAATAAATGACTTGTTGTGCCTCAGAAGGCAATCCTGACACGCAGTGAACGTGCGGTGGCGTTTTAAGGTCTCAGACGCAGAGCACAAACGCTCTTGATTCTGAAGGTCATTAATAATATAATAACACAACTACTTAAACGGTAAGGCGTTTTAAAATGACCAAAACAATATTTTAGATGTTTTACGATGTGCTCATCATGCTGGTTTGTCCATTTACACACATTTTTATCATCACAAGTTCTCTTATAACAAAATCACATGACCTTCATTTAAAGTGCATACTGGAATTTATGCGGTAAAAGTGTTTCCATCGCAGTTTATGCACATCTTATCGAATAAAAAGTTTAACCTACTCAGTTATGCACATACATTTTTTATGCACATTTTCAAAATGTATGCGCATCATGTCGTTTCCATCATTTTTTTTTTATGTGCATATCCAAAATGCGAATAACAATAGCTGGATGGAAACATAGCTAATGGTGAGTTAATGGTCATGTGCCCATCTAAGGATTTTTTTCTACTGGCCTATTGGACTAGTGGTTCAGATCTTTACTTGCCCTGCCAAAAATTTTTACTGGCCCCACCAAAAGAAAATTGCTATTTTTTAGCCACATATTTTAAATAATGTGTCAAAAATAATTTCTTAAAATAATAAGGAAATTGTGCAAGTATTTTATTGCAATGAAAAACCTGGCTGACAGCAAACTTACAGCAAAACATCACAAAACAGACATTTTCTTTCTCTCAAATTAAAATTTTGTGACAAGGCAGCACTGGCCTGATCTGGCCAGTAACGATTCTGTCTGCTGTCCCAAGCATCTCTCACACTGTCCCCGGGCCATCGGGCAGTCCTTATTGTTGAGCCCTGCATGAACTCTTGTGACTCATGTTGTGGTTAAAGTTAGTTCATGATTAGTACATTAACTCATCATTAATTCATAATAAAGTAATGTTTAGTTCACATATTTATACATTATTATTCATGTGCTGTTATTATAAAGTGTTACCTTGTTTTATATACAGTATATAACAAGTAAAGGTCAAATTAAGTATCTTTTTTATCATATATATATGCATCTGTTAAGACGAATGTCATCAGAAATCAATATTATTTCACCCCTGTTTTAATAAACTTTTATCCATAAATATCAGCACATTTAAATGATTTCTGCAGGATCATGTGATGCAAAGGTGATAAGAATCCTGTACACCAATTTCTAGAACCTAAAATGTAACGTTTGATCAATTTGAACCTAAAGTCTTGCTGTTAACAGTAAGCCGACGTTACACATCATCCACCCGAAAACACTCAAGTACGCAGATATCAGGAGAGACGGATGGATGGCTGTTTGTCCTCTGCTACAGTGCGTCTTGGGATGTGGATCTGGAGCCCCTCAGGTTAAGTTGTGTCACAGTTGTTTATTCTGATAAAAGTCTTTAAATGCATCTTACGCTTTGTTGCCTTCTCTCTTCTCCATGATAGAACTGCACCTCAGGCTAGCATGTGGCCAGAAAGAGAAAGAAAGAGCAGAAGACCCCCTTTACACACGCGCACGCACACACATAGTCATCTCAGCCCGTCTCGGGATGCTGTGCTCAGTCAGATGGCAGTGGAGGAGAGACCAGAGTGCATCAGAATGGGCGTCCTGCCCCTCAAAAACACATCTGCTCATTGAGATTTAGCCACAGGACACCAGAAAAGCAGCTGCTGAACAGTGAAAGGATGTTTTCTGTGATCTGGAGGATCCTGCTGGAGCTCTTACTGGTTTGCTGGATGTTTGAAGGGGTCATCAGGTGAGTTTTCATCAAGTGTGTGTGTTTTTGTCGTTTAATGCACTATGGGTTAAGCATGACAACACTTGTGGAGAGAGTTTGTTAAGATCTAGTACAGCTTTGAAGTGTCTTCAGAAGAAGTGCATTGCAGTAGATCTACCTGTTTCTCCTCGATATTTGAGTTCTTTGTATTTTGTTTGTGTGCCCAGTCATCCGTTTTCGGCTTGCCCGTTCAGTTCAGTAGACTTCATGGGTGATAGGTTTATTTTAATCCCGGAGAGCGTTCTTATGTTTCTGAGTGTGTGTTTGTGTGTGTGTTTGTTGGCTTTATGTATCTGGGTCTCTGAAGTATGAGGCTGACACGTAGAGACAGCTCTGTCTGAAGTCATTGTCACTGTTACTGAAATTGCAGATTTATTGAAGTTCACATAATGAGATTTAACTATTATTGGCCTGCTTGGGACTTGACGTTCCTTCAGACTGACGTGAAAGGCTTGTGAGACTCACCTGAGGATGCATTTACTGTGTGTTATATTTCCATTTTTCTATATGCCGCGTGAAACGGACTTTATACCTTCACAAATCAAATCCGCCACAGTTCTGCTCACAAACACACAGGGAAATTGAAGAGGAACTGGACCAGAAAATTTCTTTAAATATGGAATAAGATTCAAAGTGTGTGTGAGAGAAAGTGCTGCCTTTTTTTTTGCTACTTCTGCTTAAATCTTTCTTTATAAAATATTTACACCTACAACAACCTGCAATCAGGTCCAAAGCAATAAAGATGTCAGTTCTGTCTCACGTCTTCACTGCAGCCATATGGAGAAAAAGACAGGACGTGTCCAGTAGACAAGGGTGTTAATAAAACATTGGACAGATGTTCTGACCTGCTCCTTAAAGATTTGAAGGAAGCTCCTCGTATGTTCTGTTAGCTACCAGAACCTTTTCAAATGAGCAAACATTATTGCTGAAGCACTCAGTCAGTAATTGAATGATAGTAAAGGCTTTTGACACCAGCGAATGTTAAAGTGAACAGCGGAGAGAGCTGATAGAGTGCGTAGTTATTAATAAACCACACGCATGTACAGTCCGGAAGACCACAGTGTAATTCTGCTCATTTAAAATCCCAATTAAACTGACAAATTAAAGTTTCTGAAGACAGAGAGAAAGAGGTGATAGCAAAGAGTGTCATTTGTTCAGTATGAGTGGTGGAGGGAAATATACCCAAGGGAAATATAACCTGAATATAAATGAAGTTTTTAAGGTTTGGAAAAACGCTAGTGTTCTCATACTTTGGGCCTCACTGTAAAACACACATGTGCAAATCTCTAATATGATGATCTGTTGGAGGTGTAGATCTGATGCTTTGTATTTTTGCATTTATTTTTATGTTTCTTTACATCTTTCAGGTGTGTGTTTAGTAAGGAGCTGAAATCTCCAAGTGTTAGGACGAAGCCCATGTCCCCATCAGATTTTCTGGATAAATTAATGGGAAAGACGTCTGGATATGACGCTCGGATAAGGCCCAACTTTAAAGGTATGTTTTCAACTCCTTTTTTAGAGTTATTTACATTCTCGACATCTGTGAAAGGAACAGTTCCCAAACACCTACATTTCTTTAGTTACACATTGATTGACAGTTTTTTGTTCATGTTCATTTATAATTTAATTAATTTATGTTCATCTAGGCGCCACGGTGGCGTAGTGAGTAGCACGTTCGCCTCACAGCAAGAAGGTCGCTGGTTCGAGCCCCGGCTGGGTCAGTTGGCATTTCTGTGTGGAGTTTGCATGTTCTCCCCGTGGTTGTGTGGGTTTCCTCCGGGTGCTCCAGTTTCCCCCACAAGTCCAAAGACATGTGGTACAGGTGAATTGGGTAGGCTAAATTGTCCGTAGTGTATGAGTAAGAATGTGTGTGTATGGATGTTTCCCAGAGATGGGTTGCGGCTGGAAGGGCATCCGCTCCGTAAAAAATATGCTGGATAAGTTGGCGGTTGATTCCGCTGTGGCGACCCCGGATTAATAAAGGGACTAAGCCGACAAGAAAATGAATGAATGAATGTTCATCTATGATTATAATGATTATAATTTAGTTAATTTATTCTCATCAAAAATGAATTTATTTGATCAAAAATAGCTAAATATATAAATAAATAAATAAATAAACAAATAAATAAATAAATAAAAAACTCTGTTATTGCAAAACATTATTACAATATATATATATATATATATATATATATATATATATATATTTTGGATAGTGTTTGTTGTATTTAACACAAATTTCAAAAGCCTAACTAAAGTTCGTAACAGATGTGCTGCCTACTATTTATGAAAGTCTTTTTTCCTCTCAAACAATTACTAATTAACAGAAAGTGAAAAAGATCATGATAGAAATATTCTGAAATGTTATACATGGCTTTCCTATTACTTTTGATCATTGTAATGCACCCTGACTGCCCCATGAAGTCTGCATGATCTGGAAGTTGCAGTGACTTTATTTCAGTATGTTGATGTACTTCCAAATGAAATGAAATATTGAATAGGGGCCATGGCTTGCTCATCATTCCCTCGTAGAAAACTAACAGTAATGGTACGTTCACACCAGACACGGATGAAGGATCAAACGTGAGTGATTTACATGTTAAGTAAATGCAAAGATGCGATTAGACATCCTGTGGTGCTATTTGCGTGAATGACACAAATTGAGCAAATGACACGATCCAAAATTGATTAATTTGAGTGTTTGACTTTGACGGACATTTGCGTCACATTAACCAATTAGGAGCTTGCTCATGTAGGGGTGACGTAGCCCTGTAGTTGGTGTCCTGAGAGGAAATCCTGCTGCTGACACAGGACAACAGGTCATCAAACTGTGGCCGGTGTCCTGAAATATAATCCTACTGATCAGATTATGCTACCAACACTGTATTTGAATGGTTCTGAAGTTGGGGTTAGGAATAAGGTAGGTTAGGGTGATATTAAAGCTTCATATCACATTAGTCCACTATAAATTTACACTGGTAGCAAAATCTGATAGGTAGCATATTGCGTCAACAAAATGTTGCTACCTACTTTTTGAACGGAAGGTAGGACAGTCTGATAAGGTAGGACAAAACGACAGAACACCGGCTCACTTGAAAAGCTCCTGGAGGAGTTGATGAACTCACCAAGCTAGTTGCACCTCTAAAGGATCCAGCCTGATCTCATAAGGAAACATAACTATTTTACATTTTGTCAGTTTAGTAGCTTAGTTTAGTAGCTAATTCGTAATTTGCTAATTTGTAATTTAGTAGCTAATTCATATCTCCGGCAGCTAGCTCTTTGCAATTTTAACATCGGTCGCCCACTGAAGCTGAGCAGGGCTGCGCCCGGTCAGTACCTGGATGGGAGACCACATGGGAAAGCTAGGCTGCTGCTGGAAGTGGTGTTAGTGAGGCCAACAGGGGGCGCTCAACCTGTGTTCTGTGCGGGTCCTAACGCCCCAGTATTCTGCTCAGTGAGCAACGTCTTTCGGATGAGACGTTAAACCGAGGTCCCGGCTCTCTGTGGTCATTAAAAATCCCAGGATGTTCTTCGAAAAAGAGTAGGGGTTTAACCCCGGCATCCTGGCCAGATCTGCCCATTGGCCATCCCCATATCATAACTGGCTTAATCACTCTGTCTCCTCTCTATTAATAAGCTGGTGTGTGGTCTGGTGCAATATGGCTGCCGTCGCGTCATCCAGGTGGATGCTGCACACTGGTGGTGGATGAGGAGACCCCCCCCCCCCAACCTATTGTGTAAAGGGCTTTGAGTATCTAGAAAAGCACTATATAAATATAAGGAATTATTATTATTATTATTATTATTATTATTATTATTATTATTATTATTATTATTATTATTAATAACATGTACAATTCTTAAAAGGAGGCATGGCACCCAACCCCACCCCTATACCCAACCGTCATTGGGGGATAAGAAAATCGTAATAAATTGTATAAATGAGATCGAATGGTTTCATGTGAATTAGCCACTATTTAAAAAAGTTACGAATTGCCATGAGATAGCGCTGGAAGCATCTGATAGACCCAGACATGGCGCCGAACAAATCTACGTCATTTTCCTGCAGTCCTAAAGAACATAAACTACAGTTACTCTCTCAATAAAATCCCTGTCAGCCATTTAGCAACGAAACTGGAGTCGCCAGGCAGACAGACGCCACTCCCATGATGCTAATTTGCCTCTATTGTGAAGTGAACATGATGCGCGAATTAATCGAAATTGATGTGCGAATGAAGGGAGTAGCACATGTGGTGTAAATGCCCCATAAGAGGCACATGGTTAAGAGTTTTGTGGCTGAAGCTGCCAAACTGACATCAATAAAAAAGGACTGCCACTCTGAACATGGAAGCAAATGGTCAGACTTTGAAGATGACCAAAACAAACAAAAATCAGTACATCAATTTGCACAGATGAATTGTTTACCAAAAGAATATCTATGTGCGGTAGCAAAATAAGCATTGTAGATTTTGATTTCACATGGACTTTATATTTTCCAGACCCAGACCACACTAATTCTGCAGGAACACCAATAAAGCAGCAGCCCTCTAGCGTTAAATCTTCATTGTACCAATTTGTATTCCCTTTCTGCTGAATCCTGCTTTCAGACAAACACACGTGAGGCTGTCTACTATAGTCTTGTACATCCTCTCATTCTCACTCTTTTACTTCCTTTCAGTGATGTCTTGGTCATTTTTGAACCTCATGTAAAGCAAGCAACACAGAAGTGCGCAAAAACTGCTGTTCCAGCTTAATCTCTTGCTCGTAGATTGTTTTGGCAGGAACTCTGCAAAATGTAATGTGGTCAGCAAAGTATATTTACATTCTCTGTGAGTCTCGCATGTGAAGAAGTGCTGTGACCCGAAAACACAGAGCAACATAAGATCTCATTAAACTGTGTGACCCCCCCATGGGTTCTCCGTTCTATTTTTTACCATCTCCACCTTAAACCGACTCCCAGTGACCATTCGACGAGAAAAACCCACAGGCGAAAACTGACAGAATACGAGACTTTCAGTGCCAGACGATGAGAATGACTTCAGAAACATGCAGGATACGGCTGTCAGCTCACGGTAGATTTCTCTCCGTAAAAAGTGTCACAACAGCCTATGTGAGGATTTGTGAGGGGCAGTTTCTGCGTTGGCATCAGAGCCTTTTAGTTTGCCATGCTGTCCACTCGAGTGCATGTTAACCCACAGACCCAAATAAGTCTTTTCCTCTCATTCTCTTACTTATATCTTGATTTCTTTTTTTATTTATACTTTTTTTCCCTTCCTCGTTTTTTCTCTGGCGATCTCTCTCTCTCTGTGGGCATCTCTGAGCTCGTGTATATTTCATATCTGCTCTACATCTCAGAGATGCGGCTCTCGGCGTGTGTGGGGGAATGTCCCTTCTGATATGCTATATATATCGCTAATGTCGTGAATGTTAAATCAATAAATAAAATGCCGTGATCAAATATTCACATAGCAAGTATCTGCTGAATCTGCATAGCCAGCCTGTTAGTTCATTGTGAGTAAATGAGGCATTTTACATTAGCCAGGGTCGCTGTAGGCTTTTCTTGTTCAAGAAATGCTCCGTTTTAGAGCATAACTTGGAAGTTGATTTAACCGTCTTGGACAACCTCCTCAGTATTTTGTCTCAGAAGCGATCTGTTGCTGTTTGCTGCATGAGCATTTCTTCGTAATCGAGGCACTGAAGATGACACAGCAGGTCAATTCTGCTTCAATTGTTTATCTAATTTAATATGTTAAAATTGTGAGCACAGATGTTACATTTTCAATATTGTTCCTTTCGGTTATAATGTGCGTGCATCACATTCTGCTTTCAGACTCTCTTTGTCTTTAAAAAGCTGTTATTCTTGCTGACAGAAGAAGGAGGAGAAAAAAACAACAGACTAAGTGAGGAGACTTGCTTATTTCGCAGCATGGTCAGACTAGTCTGATTTGCTGGTGTTAGAAAGGTTTAGCTGCTTTTAAGTCAGACCAAACCACTAAAACTAACACAGCAGCTAAGGCTGTTTTAAGTTTTAATTCAATTCATGTTTATTTCTATATATCACTTTTACAATGAAGACTGTCAAAGCAGCTTAACATAGAAGTTCTAGTAAATTGAGACTATCTCAGTCCAGATTTCAGAGTATGGTTTAATTTTCACTGCTGAAAGTCCAAACACTTAAGAGCAAGTCCCAAACCAAGCAAGCCAGTGATGACAGCCGCGAGGAATAAACTTCACCAATTGACTAAAGTGAAGGAAAAAACCTTGAGAGAAACCAGGCTCTGTTGGGCAGGACCATTTCTCCTTTGGCCAAACTTCTTGTACAGAGCTGCAGTCTAGGCGCCGGAGGCTGGAGAACGCTGGACATCTATTGTGGGGAAGCTGAAGGTGTGTATAGGTCACAGGCTGGTGTTCAGGCTAGCCCATGGGATCAATGTGAACACTGGTCTGTCACTGGGGTTTTACAGGAATCAGTTTTATGCTCTCCACTCCTCCATTACGACCACAGCATCTGCTCAGGATACAGCCTGGTCCAGGATTATGGATATGGATCTCGGGATAAGGATAAATGGACTAACATAAGCATAGATGCTGTTCAAATGATAATGTCTTTTAGGAAGTGTTCCCAGCTCCGGTTCCCCTAAATAATGCAGCCTAACAATCCTTTAGAGGATTTGGATTTCATAAGTGTTCATGCTTTGTGTATGCTAATGCAAAAAGATTTGTCTTTTATCTAGTTTTGAACTGACAGAGTGTGTCTGCTTCCCCAATTGTGCTAGGAAGGCTGTTCCAGAGTTTAGGTGCCAGATATGAGAAAGATCTACTCATATTCTGGAAATAATCAGTTGTCCAGAATTAATTAAGCGTAGAGGACGTGATGGGCTATAAGACACCAGGAGCTCCCTCAAAACTAAGCCATTCAGGGGTTTGTAGGTAGTCAATACAATTTTTTATATATATGATATTTAATAGGGAGCCAATGCAATGCTGAAAGAACTGGAGTAATATGATCATATTTCTTTGTTCTAGAAAGTACTCTAGCAGCTGCATTTTGACCCAGCTGAAGTTTGTTAATTAGGCCTACAGGGCAACCGCCTAGTAACGCATTACAATAGTCTAACAGAGAGGTCATTAAAGCGTGAATTAGCTTTCCGCATCAGACATTGATCGCATATGTCGGAGGTTGGCAACATTTTCAAGATGAAAAATGCAGTTTTACACATGCTTGAAATCTGGCCTTCAAATGACAGGTTACTATCAAAAAATCTGAACTTACTATCGAAAGGACTGAACTGAGAATCCATCAAGGGTTAGACAATGTTCCAGGTTTTTGATTGTGAAGTTCTGGGTCCAATAAGGACCTAATAAGGACCCATGGGCCCAGTCTGAATTAAGTAATAACACGTGTTTAAATTTTTATGTTTTTCTTTTCAGGTCCTCCTGTAAATGTCACCTGCAACATTTTCATCAACAGCTTTGGCTCAATCACAGAGACCACCATGGTACACACTTACACTTACACACACATGTTAGTATTGATGGTTTATCAGGACTCTCCAGAGACGTAATGTATTTCATACATTAAAAGTATTTACTGTGTAAAATACAAATACATATAAAATACCCTAAACACAAACCTCACAGGAAACCAGTAGTAAAATTTCATTGTCATAAGACCTAATTAAATATGATTTTGAAGTGTTTTAAATTACAAGGACATCATGTAAATCACCGTAATAGAGTACAACTATGTCCCCACAATGGTATGAATACAAGACACACACATGCGTTAAGCACATACGCACATCTCCTAGGAACCTGTCAGAATGTGTTAGATTAATGACCACTAAAACTGTACAGTGCCAACATTACAGTGATGCAATTTTCATTAACAATGGACACATAAAGGACACAGACACAAACACACATAAAGCATGTATTAGGACACAAGAGCAGAGAAAATCAGATAACCAAAACTGAACATCACAGTCAGCCTCAGTTAAAAGAGTAAAATAATCTTAGAGCTACTCACAATTAGTATTAGTTATTATTAACTATTTATTAGTTGTAAATTAGTTCTTATATTGTATTAATCATTGTAAATAGCACAGAATGTGGAGTGATTATACTCACAGGGCAGTTTATTAGTTTCAACTGTTAGTTAATGCAAGTATCTCATCAGCCAATCACATGGTGCGTTTAGGCATGGCCAAAATGATCTGCTTTCAAACCGAGCATCAGAATGCAATATATTTTTGACTCAGCTCCCGTGGATGTCTTCTAAATTTATTCCTGAACATAAATTCGTCAGGATTACCGGCTGAACGTTTTTCTACGGCAGCAGTGGAACGACCCACGGTTGGCTTATAAAGAATACCCAGACGATTCCCTGGATCTGGACCCATCCATGTTGGACTCCATCTGGAAGCCAGACTTGTTCTTCGCCAATGAGAAGGGCGCCAACTTTCATGAGGTCACCACAGACAACAAGCTGCTGAGAATTTTCCAGAACGGAAACGTGCTGTATAGCATCAGGTGCA
>CAIGQQ010033541.1:33093-51960 GCA_903798035.1 Danio albolineatus | reverse complement strand
ATTATTATTCAGTATATCATATTATTATTCAGTTTATCATATTATTATTATATGGTTTATTATTATTATTGTTATTCATATTATTATCCTATTGACTCACAACAAGAAAAAAAATACACATTTATAAATTATACAACTTAGAAATTTAAAACGAAAATACAGAAACATAATATTACATCACAAAATAAAGAAAACATACCAGAATATAACAAGGAAATACACCAAAATATAGTCGAAAAACCTTTACCCAAACACCTAATTAAACATAAAAGAATTATTAAGAAAAAAGGATGAATATCAAACTCCAAAACCTCTTGGAGACAATGTATCTAGAGTGAAAATCCAAAAGGCTTCACGTTGTAACAGCAATTTATTAAGATCTGCACCTCCCGACTTGGACACTTTACAACTTCAGTCCCAAAGTATTGTAGAGTGTAGACAGAATGTCTCATAACTGAGAAATGCTGCGCAACAGGACTTCTAGGATTATGCTGTCGAAAAGCACATTGATGTTCAGAAATGCGAATTTTTAAAGGCCTACTCGTCTTACCGACGTAACATAAACCACAGGGGCACTGTAACATATAGATTACGCTAGCGGTCTTGCATGAAATAGTGCATTGAGTTTTTAACTTCTTTGCTATATGGGGATGTGTAAAAGTTGACGTTTTGTATGTGAATTGCACATTTAAAATTACCAAGTGGTATCGTAATACAAATGTAATATATAAATGTATGCATGGCCAGCATGGTCATTATTTTTACTCCAGCTAGAAGGAGCTTAAAGTGTTAGATTATCAAAACAAATGAATTATGTTTTTAATTATTCACCTGTTCCTATCCTCTGAGACCTTTGTTCATCTTCAGAACTCAAATCAAGTTGTCGATTATTAAATTACTATACATCAACGCACAGTGTTTCTGAACATGCGCAATATACTGACACTGTGTAGTAGGAACTGTTAAATTAAGTGGCCTTTTTGTTTTATGTGCAGACAAAAGTATTCTAATAGTTTGATAATATTCTGATTGAACCACTGAAGGCAAAGGGTCTTTTTTGAGGTTGATGTTTTTTGATACCTTTCTGGACTTTAAACAAGTCTGTAACCTTGCTGTCTATGAAGGATGAGGTACCTCTCAGATTTCATCTAAAATATTTTAATTTGTGTTTTGAAGATGAACGAAGGTCTCAGTGGTTTGGAATGACATGAGGATGAGCAATTAGTTTTAAATAATTTTCATTTTTGTGTGAACTAACCCTTTAACTTTAAGACAAAACTACCATAAGCTGTTCACCAAAATTGTCTATATGGTAGGTTTTTCTTGTAGGAGGACGTGTTTTTAAAGGTTATAGGTTGCTTTGTGGTTGAAAAGGTGTTCCAAGAAAGTTCGGGGGTTTTTGTATCAGGGAGTGAACCATTTTAACCATTTTATCTCAGTAACATAATTCTTCCAGTGCACTAAAACTTTCACTACCTGTAAAGTCCCACAATGCACTGTGAAAGCCACAGAGCATCAATGCTGACTGTGCCCCATTAATTTAAGTCCTAAAATGCAAATCATGAATCACATGAACCAACTCACTAAACAGTAAAAACACTTTGACGATTAACAAACATGGATAAACAAGAACCAATCAATCTAGCAAATATTCATATTTTATTAATGGTTGAAATGTTTCTGGTACAGTGCCTGGAAAATCATCACACTCTGTGAAAATCTATACATTTGCTCATATTACACCCTGCTTCCAAAAGAGCTTCTGGATAAAGTTGTATGAAGGCACAGGTTAGGTGAAGGATATAAAATGTTTAAAGACTGGAAAAGTTCTTTGGAATTTGATTTAATTTCAGGTTATATAACAAATAAATTAATTATTTCAAAGGGGTATGGTGATTTTCTATAGCCACTGTCTATGAAACAATCAAATTCTTTATTTTTAACATACTTTTTAAAAACTGCATCAAAATAATATGTGAAAAATATGGGTTCTGCTATTGTTCATAAATTCCAGATAATATGTTGTACAATGAGAACCCCCTCACATCACAATAATTGTCCCAGTATGTAGGGAACTATACTTAACACTGTCCTTACTTGTGCCCGATTTCTTACACAATCTACTGATTTATGACCTCTGGAGCAACCAAGTTGATTGAGATGCACCCTGAATGTTGCTGTTAAGTTGCTAGGGTTTTTTGAGATGTTGCCATGTTTACTAAGGCGTTCCAAACACTTCTTACTTTTTTGCTATGCAGTTGTTAGTTGTTATTTTCTATTCACTATCAGGGTGTCGCTATGTCAGAGTTTGCTATGTGTATAATTAGTATAAGCAGTTGTCAATTATACTCATTTAGTTGTGCTAACATGATCATTTGTTTCCTTCAGGTAAGTTCACCTGTATAGAGGTGAAGTTTCATCTGGAGAGGCAGATGGGTTATTACCTGATCCAGATGTACATTCCCAGCCTTTTAACAGTGATCCTGTCATGGGTCTCTTTCTGGATCAACATGGATGCTGCCCCAGCCCGTGTTGGGCTGGGCATCACTACAGTTCTTACCATGACCACACAGAGCTCAGGGTCCAGAGCATCACTGCCTAAGGTAGGAACTCAGCAAGCAATTATTATGGCTTAAAGAAGTTTCATTAAATTCAATTCAATTAAATAAATAAAAAATTTCCGACTTAGTACCTTTATTAATCTGGGGTCGCCACAGCGGAATGAACCGCCAACTTATCCAGCATATGTTTTACACAGTGGATGCCCTTCCAGATGCAAGCCATGACTGGGAAACATTCATACACACTTATTCACACACATACACTATGGACAGTTTAGCCAATTCACCTGTGTTTGGGAGAACATGCAAACTCCACACATAAATGCCAACTGACTCAGCCGAGGCTCGAACCAGCGACCTTCTTGCTGTGAGGCGATTGTGCTACCCACTGCGCAACCCTGACGCCACCATTCAATTCAGTTCAAGTTTATTTGTATAGGGCTTTTCACAATGATTATTGTTTCAGAGTAGCTTAACAAAAGGTGCAGATTATTGCATTATAATCAAATTCGGAAGAATTAAGGATATTAGTGACCATAACTTTATTAGTTACTGATAACTTTAACAAATTAACTAGTAATTAGCATTAAACAGTTAAAGTTATTATATTTAACCTGCAGTTATATAGTATATAGGTGATGTCTGTGTGTACATGTTCAGTGAAGTGTATTTGTGTATTAAGTCTTCGATGGTTGGAGTCATCTCTTCACAGATCATAGATCTGTCTAATAGAGAGTCTAATATATATCTAAAAATACATGGCTTGCCTAAAACAAGGCTAATTTTGGGCTGTCCATGAAAATCTAATAGATATCTAAGAGGCCCATTTACACAGAGCACAATAACTACAAATGCAACAATAAATATATTTGCGTTGACACTGAAGAATGATAAAAATACATTTGTTTTTAGTTTGTGCTTTTTGTTCATTGTAAAGAACAACCACGTTATCAATTTATCAACATGATGGTCAGGTTTTTTTATGAATCATTATTACTTGTTTATTCTGCTGGTAGACTTGTGGTGAATTTGCTTGATTTTTGATTTGACTGATGTAACGTTTATATTAGTTAAAATTGGTCACTTTTAAAATTAATTCAGAAGTATTTCACATTTAATTCAAATAACAGATTATTTACTTTATTTAATTTAAATCTGGAGAGCGCCACGGTGGCCTAGTGGGTAGCATGATCGAGCCTCAGCTGGGTCAGTTGGTATGTGTGTGAATGAGTGTGTATGGATGTTTCCCAGAGATAGGTTGCGGCTGGAAGGGCATCCGCTGTGTAAAACACATGCTGGATAAGTTGGCGGTTCATTCCGCTTTGGTGAC
The DNA here is from genome assembly GCA_903798035.1 of Danio albolineatus. Lineage (NCBI taxonomy): Eukaryota > Metazoa > Chordata > Actinopteri > Cypriniformes > Danionidae > Danio > Danio albolineatus. The sequence goes on along the minus strand of CAIGQQ010033541.1, from coordinate 48,069 downwards.
CCCAGATTAATAAAGGGACTAAGCCAAAAAGAAAATGAAAGAATGAATAAATGAATGAATAGATATTAAACTAGAGGATGTGTGTTTTACATTTATTTATACCATGTTGACCTATTTATCAATGCTCAAAAATTCAGCATTTTTAAAGGAGGCAACACTCGAGTATCTACTGCTAGTTTAAGTTAGCAGTAAATACCTGAAGCACTTTTATTTTTATACTTCAGCTGGCTAACTTGGCTTGCATAAGTTTTATGTATTTTTATTATTCTTTCCCATGGTTTAATCATTTGTTTTCTAGATAGACATTATGTTTAAATAATCTTTGAAAACATAAATAATCATTAACAGAAGCAGTGCTTCTCCACAATGTCTTCGTCTGTAGCTTTAAATTGTGTGAACCGTTTATATTTCAATGGATTCTGTCAGTATTTGATCATTTATTATCTGAAAAAAAATTGTTTGGAAAATGATCCCAACGATATTGTTTCTCTCCAACTTTATCATTATAGTTGTGGTCTGAACTTTGCTGTTGTTACATTCAGAATCATTTTTAGAGCTCTGTCTTTATCATTATCATTATACTGTAGTTTCCTGCTTGGTGTGAATAGGCCTTAAGAATAGCCCCAAACTAGACTAGTCATCAAATACGCAGGAATGAATAACCACACAAATCTGTATATTTGATGACTAGTCTAGTTATGGGCTATTCTTAGAGGTCTATTAGATTTTCACTGAAAGTCCAAATTTAGCCTGGTCTTTAGCAAATCCATCTATGTTTAGATGTCTATTAGATATCTATTAAACAAAATAGCTTGAAAGGAGAAGCTATTAGCTTTATCCACCTGTCCAGTGATCAACTAATACTTTGTTGTTCAAATCGACAGTCAATCAAAAGCATTTGACAGATGAATAACATAATGGCGCTGTGTGTATGTGTGCAGGTGTCCTATGTGAAAGCCATCGACATCTGGATGGCAGTGTGTTTGCTGTTTGTGTTTGCTGCTTTGTTGGAGTACGCAGCGGTTAACTTTGTTTCACGGCAATACAAAGAATTCTTCCGACTGAGGAGAAAACTGCGGCAGGAGCAACGCAACAGAGCTGTGAGTGGCACTTATAAACACTTCTCTGTCATGCACGTGCGACATGCATTAAGTGCCCTTAAGATACAGTACATGCACTGTGTCCCTTTGATCTTTCATGAGCGCAGCCTTCTGGCCCCTCAACAGCAGAGAGGGAAGGTCAACTGTGGCATAAAGTGATGTCATGAATATTGCAGAATATGAGTAATACAATTCTTTCCACAGACCAAAAAAAAAATGTGGGACAACACGAGTTGGAAGACGCTGCTGGATTTTAAATCCGAAACGTCCCACTGAAGCAGAATACTAAATGCTTGGCTGAACTGATAAATTAAGCATTATTTCTCTTTTAAAACTGAATGTGGCATTTCCAGGGTACTTGCTCGGGCAAATGGAACTGCTAAAATGATCGTTTTGTTCAGGATTTCTTACGTTTAATCTATGGTTGGCTGGTACAACCAATGGGTACAATAGATCCAGTGTTGTTGGTTTATGCTGGTTTGGGTTTTCAAATAAACAAAGTAATATTTTATTAGCAGCACAGAGCAATGTTTATACATTAATAATTATATAATACTTTTATAACAGTAATAAATCACTTTTTAATAGTTTTTCTTAACTATTAAAAGACATAGTTCACAAAAAAGGCTGCTAAAGGGATAGCAAACCACCCAAAATGCTGTAATTTCATTTTAATTTTCTGAGGCAGTTCAATACATTGTTTTTTTACTCAAGCAAAGTTTTAAACCTGATTTTAAGATGAAACATATCAGGGAACCCAAAATAAAAAGGTAACACTTTATTTTGATGGTCCATTTGAGTATTAGTACACTGTCTACACTGTAAAAAATCCAACATACAAATTGTTAACTCAGTTTAAAATGGTAAGTTAGGTGGACATATTTTTGAGCTCAGAGTTGAATTTACTCATAAAAATTATTCAACTGCATGTTTTGTTTATTCATTCATTCATTTTCTTTTCGGCTTAGTCCCTTTATTAATCTGAGGTCGCCACAGCGGAATGAACCGCCAACTTATCCAGCATTTGTTTTACGCAGCGGATGCCCTTCCAGCCACAACCCATCTCTGGGAAACACATCCATACATTCTCATTCACACACATACACTACGGACAATTTAGCCTACCCAATTCACCTGTACCGCATGTCTTTGGACTGTGGGGGAAACCGGAGCACCCGGAGGAAACCCGCGCAACCACGGGGAGAACATGCAAACTCCACACAGAAATGCCAACTGACCCAGCCGGGGCTCGAACCAGCGACCTTCTTGCTGTGAGACGAACGTACTACTCACTACGCCACCGTGGCGCCGATGTTTTGTTTAATGAAAGTAAAAAATTCAGTTGAGGAGACTTTAAATGTTGTTTTCTCCATATCTTCAAACAATAAAAAGTTTAGTTAACTTAAAAATTTAAAGCAACCGGCTGCAAATAAATTTTGAGTTAATTAAGCTTCAGTGTTTGAAGTTGTGCCAAATTAATCAGTAAAGTTTAATTGACTTAAACCAGCCTTTTTCGGTCAACTTGAAAAAAGAATTTGGCACAACTTCAACCACTGAAGCTTAATAAACTCAAAATTTCTTTGCAGACGGTTGCTTTAAAATTTTAAGTTTTACTTATTTTTTACTGTCTTCTTAATATCTGCTGATTCTGACATTCAACAGAATTTTAACTGACTGTAAGAAACTTTGCAAGAACATGTCAACTTACACTAACCCTGCCCCTAACCCCAACCTAACAGTCTACTTATAACCTAATGAGAATTAGTTGCAATGTAACTTAAATTCAACAAACGGACCATCAAAATAATGTGTGACCAATAAAAACTGTGGAAGAAAGTGGACATTATATGGACGTTATTTGTAACGATTAAGCCATAGCCTTTGGCAAATGGACAAACTTGATTATCTTCTGCAAATTGGTTCTTTCAGGCTTCAGTTTCTATTTCTGATTAACTAGTTTGTTTACTTAATCACAATATTACAAATGGTAAACGCATTTAAATTTTAAAACCACCCAATAATGACATGAAACACAAATGGTTTACATGTCTAACGCATATAAAGTGAACAAACTGGTCTTCATTGACTTACCTTTTTGCATAAAACTGCAGAAACTAATTTTGGCCCCTTCATTCAAGTGCTTGGTTTACACATACACTTATTATCAACACACACATTTTTTGGTCATGTAATGTAATAGTAACATTACGCTGCAGAACCACTTGGGTGGAGCTCACCTCCAATGAGGGGGAGCTTGAACTCCAGCTCCTCCTCCTATGAACTGTTTTCATGTGTACACCTTCCCTGCCCATAACCCCAACCCCCTAGTGGCATCACTTGTAGAAGAAGTGCAGCAAGGAGGAGCTGGAGCTCAAACTCCCCCTTGCTGGAGATCAGCTCTGCCCTTCCGGCTCTGCGTTGAGTACCACTTGAAAAAAAGGCATTATAAGTCATATTATACATTCCTTATTTCTTATTCTTATTTTCTACTTGAAATATTTCTTATTTCAAGTAGGAGTGACTGCTGGGCTTACTTGAAAGTAAGTTCTGATTGGGTAACTTTTGGTATTGGTAAATTGGTTTTAGATGGTTCAGTCTGATTTACTCTTAAAAGAACTGGTTCAAAGAATAATTTGTTCACAAACCAGACATCACTTCGGATGATTTGCCTGAGGCTGGGCATTACAAGTAAATGTTTCACTCAGAAAAGCCACAAGATATCATCAGGAGACATAGGTATTTATTTGCAATTCCCTACTATTAGTTATTTACTCTTGTAGTGATGCCACCATTCAGCTGCATTATTTGAATCACCCTAGTTGTAAAGCGTTTTTATGAATCTTTTGAAACATTTCATGAATATATTTAACAATTTTTTACTCTGATAAAAAAAAAAATCTCTTATGTATAAATATAGTATTCTTAAACTACAATTCAAGTGAAATATACTTTTTAAGCAAGGATGAATAAAACACATTTAAATCTATGTTAAAACTTAGTGACAAAAAATATTTATATTAAATGGATGTGAAAAGGGTGCCACGGTGGCCTAGTGGGTAGCATGTTCGCCTCACAGCAAGAAGGTCGCTGGTTCGATCCCCGGCTGGGCCAGTTGGCATTTCTGTGTGGAGTTTGCATGTTCTCCCCGTGGTTGCGTGGGTTTCCTCCGGGTGCTCCGGTTTCCCCCACAGTCCAAAGACATGCGGTACAGGTGAATTGGGTAGGCTAAATTGTCCGTAGTGTATGTGTGTGAATGAGAATGTATGGATGTGTTTCCCAGAGATGGGTTGTGGCTGGAAGGGCATCCGCTGCGTAAAACAAATGCCGGATAAGTTGGCGGTTCGTTCCGCTGTGGCGACCCCGGATTAATAAAGGGACTAAGCCGAAAGGAAAATGAATGAATGAATGGATGTGAAAATAGTTTTTTCATCAGTGAAACAAGTGCATCATAACTTCCACAAAAACAGTCAAACTGTAAATCTGTTTCCAACATGTTTATTAATAAGAATATTTCTTGAGCAAATCTTTAAAATGATATTAGAAGGATGTCTGATGAAGTGGGACACTGTAGACTGGAGTAATCATCCTAAAAATTCAGCTTCGCTTAAACGGGAATAAATTGCATATTTAAATATGTATAGAAAACAGCTTGTTTCAAATTCTTTTATTTTTTGATCATCATAAAGACTCCAACAGTGAGCCAAAGAAACTGTGTTAAAAATCATCATATATGTATCTGTATATACTGTAAGTGTGTATATACACACACACACACAAGTTGTAAATGTAACCTATATTTTAATTTGTTTTGAAATGTGGAGTGTTCCAGTAAAAAAATACAAACAAACCCTTAAGAAAAACATCCAGATGCATTATGCTAATGAGGACATGGTGGGGGCGGGGGGCTGTTCTACTTGTCATGAAAAATCTTACAATGCAGTTTTAATGGTCCTAAGAATAGACATCATTTTCTTCATGCAACATATAATGTCTTGTTTTTGCTTCTGGTCTTTGAGGTACAGTTTGACCCAGACATGCTCTTTGTCTGCTTGGAATAGAGTCAGGCTCTTTTCTCAGGAGTTTTAATGTGCCGAGACTGCAGTTATTTCTTTTTACTGTTTATTACTCTGCTCTCAACCAGCTAGTTGAGAGAACACCGTGGCTTTTTTTGGACATAGCCGACACTGTCCTGGTGCAAAGAGCACAGAGAATAAATATTACACTATCCTGTCCTTTTCTGTTCCTCCTCCATATTCCCTCTATCGCCCTGCGGGGCAGGCTGTGTGTGTGTGTGTGTGTATGTGTATGTGTGTGTGACCCAGTGGGTGAGTTGGTGGCGCTGTCCTCCTCATTTGCCTTAGGGAAGCTGATGGCCATGTAACATACGAATGAACTTACACACTACTGCACTCAAGCTTTTTGGCACAATGTACATATAAAGACACACATACAGACACTCCGCTGTCCATGTGATGTTAACCACGCACACACACACGTTCAGACTGGCTGTTTGAACACAAACTGTACACAGCATCATGCAACACAAACACACAACAAAAAAAGCCTCTTTTCCCAAAAGAACAAATATGATTACACACACACAGAGAGAGAGAGAGAGAGAGAGAGAGAGATGCGCACTGCCTAGATAAAATAAAACAACAACACTGTTTGGATTTCAGCAAGCAAACTCTTTACAGTCTGTGATTAGATCTTTATTGTGGTACCACTTGTGTGTTTGGCGACAATACATTTAAACCTAAATGATGTGTTGTGTTGTTATTTCTTAGCTATTTCGGAGTGGATAAAGCAACATTATTATTTCATTCTGTTTTTCTGAATATTTCCCAAGCGATGTTTAACTGAGGCAGAAAATCTTCACAGTATTTCCTGTTATTTTGTTTATTCTGGATAAAGTCTTATTTCTTGTAGTTTGGCTGTAATAAAAGCAGTTTTTACATTTTAACTTGTTATTATGTTTACAATTGTAATTGTTATGGTCAATATTATTAGTCCGCCTAAGGATTTTTTTCCCCCCAGATGTCCAATGACTTGGCAAATGAGCTATATGCACAGCTTGTGTTTTCAGCCAATGACGAACTTTTGTTCAAAGCTTTATGTGACTATTTTCAATTTCATAATGTTCCTTTTACAGTGTAGTGTCATTCAGATATAATCAGGTAAATAGACTTAAGGTTGTTAAAGTGACGAAAGACCTTTAAACGCAAGCACCGTCATTAGCGGCAGGCTAGCACAGAAACTCCATTGAAAATACTAATAATAAAAGTAAAATTCATTTCCATATTTTAAAGACATGGCCTGAAAAAATATCATTTAGTGCAGTGCTTCTTGTTTGGTCTGATACCCACTTTATATCGTAACTCAGCCAGGCACTGAAGATCGCTGTTTTTTAAAAGAAATTCAGATCTTAAACACAGTGATTTTGTATGTGATGACAATTCACCGGAAGCCCTGCGGTTGGCTGACTGAAACTAAAAGTCCATGTGCATATACCCCATTAACCTAACTTGCCTATTTAACTTACACTGTAAAAAATGCTGGGTTCCACACAATCCTTTCATGTCGTCCTAGCACAAAATGATTACATTATTTGTGTTGTTTCAGCTCATTTTAAATAGGTAGTTTGAACAAGCAGCAATTTCTTTGAGCGCAGTCAAGCCTTTAAATTGCTCTTTAACCTCAACACTAGTATCTTGCAAAGCAACTAGAAAAATATTATATTTTGTCATCATGGTAAAGACAAAAGAAATAAGTTATTAAAAGTTAGTTATTAAACTATTATGTTTAAAATGTGTTGAAATCTCTCCATTAACGGGGACTTGAGAAATAAAATCCAGAATCAAACAAAAAGTGCTTTAGGGGTAATTAGTGTGTCAGTGTTCTTTGAATAAGGGATTCATAAACGTATACAAAATGTCATCAGTCCAAAGCACTCAAAAAAGGAGATGAAAAGTTAAAAAGGGAAATATTTGAAAAATAATTAGAATTTCAAAAGGAGGGTTTTGCCCTCGACTGTGTATGTTTGTGTATGTATATATGTATATATAACAATAAAAAGAGTTTTTCAACAAATTTCTAAACATTATAGTTTTAATAACTCATTTCTAATCACTGATTTATTGAATCTTTGCCATGATGACAGTAAATAAAATTTTACTAGATATTTTTCAAGACACTATACAGCTTTAAGTGACATTTAAAGGCTTAACTAGGTTAATTAGGTTAACTAGGCAGGTCAGGGTAATTAGGAAAGTTATTGTATAATGATGGTTTGTTCTGTAGACTATTGAAAAAAGAAATAGCTTAAAGGGGCTAATAATTTTAAAATGGTTCTTAAAAAATTAAAAACTGCTTTTATTCTAGCCGAAATAAAACAAATAAGACATTCTCCAGAAGAAATAATATTATCAGACATACTGTGAAAATGTCCTTGCTCTCTTAAACATAATTTGGGAAATATTTAAAAAAGAAAAACAAATTCAAAGGGGGCTAACAATTTTGACTTTAACTGTATATTGTGATGTTTAGATTGATTCATTAGTTCTTTTAAAATATATATAATTATATTTTAGAGGTTTTAAACATTTAATGTAGAACGGTATATAATATTGACAGAAAATCATAAAGAGGGAAGAGAGTGGAAGGATCGGCATAAGAGCTCAACTGGGAATTGAACTTCAAGCACCTCAGTGCTATGCTGATGCCTTTAACCAGGCGATTTATTAATTCTAACTGAACTTTGTTGGCTTTCAATAAACTGAAGTGTGTAACAGCATTTTGAGGATTACTGAGGGAGTGTGTTTGTTTGCTTTTTGGGCTATATATTTAATTAATTCCAAAAGAAATAATTAAGACAAAAGTACATTTCAAAAGTAAATGAGATCATAGTTGGTATTTCTGGGCCCCATACCAGAACTTTTCTCAGGGTCCCCAAGTCACTATAAATCACTTACACAGTCTTGTGCATGAATGGTCTAATATCACTTGAATGTTTAAACTGACAGTACTTGAAAATGCATGAACATGAAGCAGCACTGGCTCAATGAATCAGATAAGCTATTTTAGCTAAAGCAGGTCTGAGAACAGACAGAGGGAGCTCCTGTGCTCAGCAATGCAATTTTATAGACTTTATACCATAATAAATCTTAAAAAAAGGGGGAGGGGGAGACTAAGGAAAGCCTAAGATAGCTGGCAGAAAGGCTCTGACAACAACAAGCACACGGTTGGTTTTATATAGAAAATGCATTTATCTTCGAGAGTATTACAACATTAAACGGTTCAGATTGCAGTCTGCTCGCTGGCTTACTTATGTCTCGACAAATTAAAAGATATTACTGTAGAAATGTGCATGCTCACTGGAGACTTTTAAGGTACATTGTGACCCCATTTCAGATGTGTGTAATGTGTGGTTACAGAGGAGAGCATGGGAAGAGAATTTTTTATTGTTTGAATAAGTGATGAATTCCTTTTAAATAAACGTCCTTGTATTGTCTCCAGGCCTCTGGTCAAGCTGGAGCAGCAGAGACGAAGAACAAGAGCAACAACGTCACAGGAGGCACACCGAGCAGAAACGCACAACGCAAGTGCAGCGCCTGCGCACGGGTATATGCACACGCTATATAGAACTATATACATTTTTTTTTTAGACACACATTTCATTCTGGAATATTTGATCGTGATTGGCAAATATCTTTGTGCAATCATTGCTAACTGTGTGTTTAATAAGTGATGGCGAATAGTGTTAAATTTATGTCTCCCATATCAGCCTTCTTTCCTTGTCTATCTTTGGACGTTTTGTTTTAACTGCCATCTCTGTCACATCAATTTGGTTTTGTCTAATGCTTTCAAATAGGTTTGATGACTAATTAGTGACATCTTAGTGCCACACATAAGCCATTATTACATTTACTCTTCAATCCCTCAAGAAAACTCAAATATTGAAAGACTTAAAGTTGCATGAGTAATAGATGAAGATATGTGAACAGGCTATAGCTAAAAAGTTAACTTTCACAAAGTCTGCATAGTAATAATACATATATTTAAAAATATTCAAATGTAAAATGTATCTTAAATAATCCAATTTAGCTCAAGGAGCCACTTTCAGCTAATCTACAAGATCAATATTTCAAGTCAGGTCTATTTTTTATGCCCACTGGTTTGATAAGTAGCCCTAAAATAAACATTACAAAAATTATAAATTATTACTTTTATTCCGCAAGGATGCATTAATCAAAATTAGACTGAATGCATATGTTAGGTCAGGGGTAGGCATGGGCCAGTATAAGATTCTGACGGTATGATAACCTTGGCTAAAAATATCAAGGTATGACAGTATATTCTTTTTAAATGTCTGGCTAAAAAACAAAAACTTTTCCCCCCTTGAACACAATATATTTTATTTTGAGAAACATTTAAAATAGTTTGGGCAGTAAACATGTCAGGCTAAATAACTCAAGTGAATCAGTGGCCTTTACAATTGAACACAGATGTCTTTACAATTTACACCTAAAATCTTCGGAACGGTATAGCTGAAAAGTTTGGCGGTATGAAAACCTTGACTTTTCCAAACCACGGTATACCTTGAAAATGGTTATCGTCCCATGCCTAGTCAGGGATTTTAGCTCCAACTTGTCTGAAAACTAAGGGTGACGTGGTGGCTCAGTGGTTAGCACTGTCGCCTCACAGCAGGAAGGTCGCTGGTTGGAGTCCAGGCTGGGTCAGTTGGCATTTCTGTGTGGAGTTTGCATGTTCTCCCCGTGTTCATGTGGGTTTCGTCTGGGTGCTCTGGTTTCCCCCACAGTCCAAAGACATGCGCTATAAGTGAATTAAATAAGTTAAATTAGGCGTAGGTGTGTATGAATATGTGTTCCCACACATGAAAGCTGGAAGGGTTGCAGCTGGGAAACCCATGCGGTTCATTCTGCTGTTGCAACCATTGATGATTAAACCCACATAGCAAAATATCTCTGGCCCAGTTCTGGCCCACACAATCAGCTTTTGCTTGGCCCACACCCGTGAATTACGGTACATGACTGGACCAAGTCTAGCTTCCAGACAAGGGCCAAACATGGACCATATCTGGGCCAAGACTCAGCCAAGTTAATCACACATAATTGGGCCTGAACTGGGCCAGACATGTTGGTGTGTTACTACAGCAAGGAAATTGATAAACCCATGAATCATTGCACTTTAGGCGTGCTATGGCCGTGCTTTTTCTCAAAATGACCTGATTGGTAAAATGTATTAATTTATTTCTTGAAAATAAAAAAAATGTATTTTAAATGTGGGTCAAACTGGCCAAACTTACATGGCCCACATATCAGTTAATAACATCTGGCCCGAATACTACATTTTACATCTGGCCCAAGTATTGTGTGCCGCCTTAAAGACGGTGCCACCTCTGCCAAACCAGGGCCATGTTTGGCCCACATGCCGTATGCCAGTGCCGGATGAATGCCTGCTCTGCCAGATTCATGCCAAATCTGGGCCAGAATTCTTTGCTACTAGGGAAGGGACTAAGCCAAAGGAAAATGAATGAATGAAGAGTTGATGAATGTGTGTCTGATTGGGGTTGGGACTAAACTTTGCAGGACACTGAGTTTGGGCACCCATGTTAGGTCTTGGTTTTTATTTCTGAATATTCAAATAACACTGAAGACAGAAGTAATGGCTGCTGAACATTCAACTTTTATTTAATATAGAAAACTGCATTTTTAAACAAATAATTTCAGCCTTGGTGAATTCTGGTTGAAGTACTGCCTGATCCAGAACGCCTTTCTGTACAGTTTGAGTTTTCTCCCTATGTTCACATGGGTTTTCTCTGGGCACTGGGATTTCCCCCTATAGTACAAAGACTTGCTGTATAGATAAATTTGATAAAATAAAATTAAAGGTTCAAGATTTAGTTCACCCAAAAATGAAAATTCTGTTATAATACTTTATATAGTATAAAGTATATAGTATAAAGTATAATGTAATTATACTCTCATTTTGTTCCAATCCCCTGGTACATTTGTTCATCTTCGAAGCACAAATGAACATATTTTAGATGAAATGCGGAGGCTATCTCATGCTCATGCAGACAGCAATGGTCTCAAGATTTTCAAAGTTCAGAAAAAGAACCAAAACCATTGCCAAAATGTTCCATGTGACTTCAGTGGTCCAGCTGTAATCATACGAAGCTTCAAAAACTCTTTTGTGGGCCAAAAATCTGTAAAAACTCCTTTGTTTGCCTTTGTCCTCTCTTCCGTCAGGTTAGGGTGCGTGTTTACTATGGGTAATATGACATTTTTATTGTTCATTTATATTGTGTTACAGTCAGCAGCATAAAGCCATGGTCACACTGCACTTTTCACCCCAGACTTCCATTATATGAATGCAAATGCAGCAGACCTGAAATGCAAGCTTGTGCCACAAGTTTCGCATGTCACTGCATCCCCATAGTTCAAGGTTGCTAAACTAGGAATTTACATCACATTATTGCTTGAGACAAATAGAAGAGCAGAAGTATGTGACCTCTCTGTATTGAAATTTAAAATGGAGCAATTGCTTGTTTTATCAGTCACATCATCTTGTTTTACCTCGTCCCTTTTTTCAGCACTGTAAAACAGAATTTTGCACGCTCAAACCCTAGTGTCACCACCACTTAAAGCACAAGCGTCCTATTGCCCATAGTAAACAAGCACTCTAATTTGACGTGGATGAACAAAGACATTTTTTGGCACAAAAGTGTTCTTGAAGCTTCGTATAATGAGTTGAACCACTGAAGTCAAATGGAATTGTTTGACAAAAATAAATCTCCTGTCCCTTGAGGTTTATGGAGGATGAGGGAGCTCTTGGAAAAAAAAATTCTTGGAAATTTTTTCTTCTGCAGGAACCCAATAAAGAGGAGAATGAGCCTTATGAAAAAATATCAGACTTTAATCAATGTATATTCACATATTGTGTTATATTTTCCACAGGAAGAGCAGTTGGCCTCACAGAATCAGGACTTGTACTTTACGGGTTTTGGGATAGACCCGAGTCTGTCTGGAGACGGGCCTCTCTCTGAAGCTGCTGCCATGTTTGCCGGTCTGCCACCCGGTCATGCCCTGTTTGACATTCGCCGGCGCTTCGTGGAACAAGCGAAACGGATCGACACCATCTCACGAGCAGTCTTTCCCCTCAGCTTCCTCGTTTTTAACGTGTTTTACTGGGTCACTTACAAAGTGCTTCGAAATGAAGACATTCACCTTGCCCTGCGACCTTGACTTCTGAACTTTGCCGTATACCTTTTCGTGAACCAGTTTCAGTCCAGCGTGGGGATGAGCTCCTTTATCAAAGACATTTATAAAATCAAACCAGTCTATCAAGCGGTGCAACACGTTCTCTCTGCATGAGTGAGAATAAATGCATGAGTCAGAGAGCACTTTAACAGAGCTAAATAAACCTTTAGTTTATATGAAGAATGACTGATTTACTCCTGACCTTTGGTCTTTTTTTTTTTTTTTCCACAGAGCACATCTGTTCTTGTCTGTTATAAAAAATAAATGTTCTATATGAATTTTTCCTCAGGGCTGCTTTTTGAGGAAGACACTGAATCAGTATTAAATGATTGGTCTATTGTCAAGTCAGATATCAACAAAATCTGTGAAAGAGCAGGTGAGCTTACAATTTGATATCAAATTCACCATTTAAAATTCCACAAATCAGTGAATTCCCAATACATTTGATAAATTTTGTAAAAAGAACTTGTTGCTTTTAATCAAATTCCACCAAATGTATCTGGGTTGATCGAACAATGCATCTGTACTTAGAAAGAGAGAGAGGGGGAAAACAGGTTATGCCTTAAGACATAGCATCCATACTTAAGTGTTACAATTTTTTAACATGTAGCATGTCTCCTTGTTTCTTCTCCGACTACACACAACAGTGGGAGTTCAAGTATAAATCCATCTTCCACTGCGGGATGCATAATTTGCTGTTCACCAAAAGCAGCACAACACATAAAAAGTCTGCTGTTGAAGTAACACTTTTTAAAGTATTTATGGTTACAGGGCTGCGATTTGGGCCCCCAACAGTGCATTTAATTTGGAAGCACAGCTTGGTGCTGATGTTAAAAAACAACAACAGAAGTCATCATAACTGTATACAACTTTTATTGACAGCGATGGTAATCCACAAAAGAAGCACTTGGCCCAGCTTAAAACTGGATGACCTGGCCCTGTAAGACAGAAGAGAGAACACGCATTAGAAATGGTAATGAAAAAGGTTTAACGTTTTTCAGTGGTTCTGCCCTGGTGCCAAACGTCTAGCTATTCAAAATAATACATGTTCAGTCCTCATTTTACAATAAAAATTATTTGATTTGACTTCTCAGTGTCTGTGTAAAAAACAAAAGTACAAAAGAGATTTGAAACTCCAAGCACTGAATTAAAATGTGACATTTCTTTTGTTTTTTATTTTAATAATGGATTGACATTGAAACTAAGTTACACTCCCAGATTTACTGCTAATTATTTTAGTGAATAGTCCAGGGTTTCGTTCCTCCAGTGATTCCAGTTAGTTATGAAATAAACCATCACATGGATTTTTAATTTTTTTTAAGTGGTTTACATCATACCCGTCAACCCTCCCGTTTTCCAGGGATTCTCCCGTATTTTACAGTTCTTTCCCGCTATCATCCCGTAAAGGCATTTTCCGTATTTCTCCCGTATTTTCAGTCTCTATACAGGGGTGTCAATAAGCCGATCCTCCCTATACGCAACCCATACCACCGAACCAACAGGGGCCGTCCCTTGCTCTTAATTGGAAGTGCGTTCTGTGCTTTCGGTTTATTTAGGCATGAAACACTTTGAAATAAAGATTCCCTTTCCTTTTCATTACAGGTGCCGTCGCTCCTCCTATGCAATTGCAATCCTCAAAACAGCCATATAGCGGCGCATGACGCGTTAGATAGTGATAAACAGACGCTGTTTTCCAAACAGATTCTGTTCATGCGATTTGAAGCGTAGCGAAAGTCTAGGTTTTGGGTGCGTGTTTAAACAGACATTTACACATAATTAATAATAACAACATCTAAAAGATGTCGATCTTGGTGTTTTTTTCCAAACACAACTAATTTGTCCTAAACAAAAAGAACTATATCCAGTGAATACATTTTTACACGAGAGATTGACCACTAATGAGTTCACTATATAAATACCATTAAATGGATTGTGTAGATCACAAATTGCTTTAATTCCAAAAATTTACACTAATGGCTTCAAACCACTCACTAAAGTTTTTATGCTTGTAATAAAAAGCTGTACTTCTGGAGTGCTTCTGCTCTAATAGACATGACGTCTGGTAAGTTCATGTATATTGCTCACCTTTCTCTTCTTGTCTCCTCCCAGCTCAAAGTGTTTGCATCTCTTAATGGCCAGCATCCTCTTTGAGCGGCAGTTGGGCTCCACGCACTCCAGCCTCAGCACGATCTTCTTTGTGGTTTTAGCCTATGGCAAGAGGAACAAATTGCTGTACACCTGATATCCAAACATCTGTACGATTAAAATGCAAGAAAATCAGCATTTGTCCACAAGTCTAGATCTAATTAAGATAATCATTTAAGCCAATTCCGTAACGTTTAAAAGCAACATGTGAAAAAGATTCTTTAGGCTCCAGTTACACTTGTATTAATCTGATGATTTGATCAAGTGTCCAGAAAACACAGATCAACGTTTGAAACCAGTGGTAAATTTAATCTCAAATACATCTGTGTGCGGTAGTGCTATTTGCATAGCAAATATCAAATGCATGCAAGCACCACTTCCAAATGTGATTCAAAGAGCAGGTCATATGTGGTTTAAAAAAATAAATAAAATAATAAATATATATATAT
>CAIGQQ010033541.1:13536-26494 GCA_903798035.1 Danio albolineatus | reverse complement strand
CTGCATCACCCTATACATAATTGCAGTACATTCAGTCTTCTACGTTACATACAGTACTGTATGCATGAGAGCAAGCACATGCAAAAACGAACCGGCTGCAGTTTAATTAGTGGCCACTGATGTCACTAATGAAAAGGGCTTCTGAATTATTCATATTAACCCCTTTAGTGAAATGAGTACTTTTAAAGGATTAGTTAGCTTCACTAAATGGAGAAAAATCCTGGAATGTTTTTCTCAGTAACCTTTTTGACTGAAGAGGGACATCTTGGATAACAGGGGTTGGGTAAATGATGAGGACATTTCCTGGAAAATAATCTGGGCCAAACTGATCCTTTTGTAAGGACACTTTACATTCATCAAAGTAACAATGAAATCTAAATAATTTTATTTTTTTTATTACAGTATTTATTAATTTTTACAGACGTTTATAAAAACTTAGTTGTTAATGTTTCCTCAGTGCATTAACAAGCACAACTTTGGATTTTAATAAGGCATTAGTTATTCGATCTGTCTATTTGTCTATCTGTCTTTCTCATTCTTTGGCTATATTTCTTACTGTTGAAATATATGTTGTAATCATCAAATTTCCAGTCTGATAATCCCTGAGGTAGCATAAATGTAAAATATGTCAAATGTTCCAGATATTGAAGCTACAAAGCTCTAATGTTGATTGCATTCTGGTTGATTTCATTTGTGTAAACCATTGTTCTAAAATATAATCATCACATTGACATCACAATTGACTGTAATTCATACAGATTCTGTGATTTACATGGTCCAGTCCTCTTTTTTTCTTTTTAATCCAAAACTTGTATTTAATGGCAATGGTGCTTAATTGCATCATTGCCATTAAACAGTTGTTTCTGACAGCAAAATCCACCCGTTTCTGCAGACACATTGCAGCCCAAATCAGTGTTTTCTGGGTGTGTGCCTTTCTAAAACATCTGTCTGTCTCTTTAAATCGGAAGCAGCTATGCTACAGTGACACGTGTGTGTCCTTTCCTCTGCTCTCACTCAGCTGTTTGAAATGATGACAGATGCCTTATGCACACACACTCAAGATATCTCCCACTGAATCGTCAGGTTTCTCTTCTGACCTTTTCTAATGACATAGTCCACCTCTCCAGTTAATTTGTCTTTTTTAGCACACTTCTTCCTTTCCAAATGTCCTTAAACACACACACACATGCACCCTGTGTGTGGCATCTGCCCAACACTACTGCTGAGGCTATGACCTCCAGTGCCTCAGCATCCCTGTGGTTGTTTTCTAAACCAATCTGTTCCCTTTTTCTTACTGTTCTCCAACACACACATACACACACACATACACACACTGGCCCGCCCCCACGGTGCAGATAAATGTCCCTAGTGACACTGAAAAATGTTCCCCACTTGCTCTCCCCTTTCCCTTACACCTGTTCCACACCTTCCTCTTGTTTCTTTGCCCTGTATGAGGTGCATTTCTCCTACAGCATTTCTATCTCCTTTTGTGGCCAATGTGCCATCCTTATGCTTTCGTCTTTTCCTTTCTCTTTCTCTCTCTCCTCTTTCTCTGCCACCCCCCTTTGCCTTCATCCTCTTCCACCCCCTCCCTTTTTTCCCTCTCTCTCTCATTCTGTCGCCTCTCCCTCCCTCCCTCACTCTGAGGCACTGCAGTAAAGTCTGTTGATGGGATTGAGGTGTTTTTTTTGCGCTGAGAGAGAGAGAGAGAGAGAGAGAGAGAGAGACTGCAGCATGCTGCATTGCAATCACACTAGAGCACATGAGAATCTGCCCACAAAAGCACACGTGTGCATCCATTCAGCCGCTGGATCCTCTGCAGCAGTGCGATGCTAGCCAAGAGCGTGATCTCATTCAAAGCGGGTAACTTGTGTCTTTAGGTGTCTAAATCTGCTATCCCCCCCCACACATACACGCAAATCAGCGACTCCTCCCACTCCTCCTCCGAACCCCCATCCACCTAGGTCGACAGCAGGACGGCGTAGCGATTCCGGACACAGCTCTGAAACCGGACACGGACGTACGCAGGCAAAGACTCAGCTTTTGGTTGTTGTGCCACCCCAGGGATTATAATGCAGTGTTTGTTCACAGGAAGATTTTTCTAAGAGACAGAGAGCTTTTGGTGGGTGTGCATGCGTACCGGTTGTTTTTTCTGAGCTGTTGGACTGACGCACGGATACTGCAGCAGAACTGCAGGGGCCTGGACACTAACCTGGAGGACATGAGGACCCAGCGGATCCCCCGCCCCTGAGCTCCAGACCCCACTGCTGCTGCACATTCTGCTGAGGTGCTGCTCTCTCCTCTGCTCTGGACATTTTTTTTGGATATGTGTGTGTGTGTGTGTGCTGGTGGTTGAGGTGAAGGGGGTTTCGTGCTGCAATGTTCTTTTGCTATTGAATGTATGGGGCCTAGTGCTGTGTGTGTGTCAGTGATGGCTAAAAGACTGTGACAGAGAGTGTCTGTGTCGTAGCTGTCTGCTGACTGCTCTGTGCATGTGTATGTGTGTGTATGGTGTAGCTGAGCAGAGCTCCCAGAGGCCGACAGGATGCTGACAGCTCGCGATGGAGCTCGAGATGAAGCTCAGAAGCTGCACAGGAAATGGATGAAGCACCAGGCCTTCATGGCCGAACTGGCCCGCAACAAAGAATGGCTCGCCAAGATTGAACAGGTGAGTCACGAGAGCTGAAATTTAAAAAATGGGGTATAGGGAGAGGCAGGGTAACTGCATGGGCTGTCTAACATTCTGGCAAATTTAAACCAAATCACATTAATTCCTATAGCTCGTTTGAAAGAGGTGACTGTAAAGACTTGTCTATGTCTGTCAATGTCTATTTCTCAAAGAGTCTTGAAAAATGTATCTTGGTTTCCTCACAAATATTAGGCAGAACAACTGTTTTCAACAGTAAGTCATCTTTGAACACTAAGTTTGCATATTAGAATGGTTTCTGAAATATATGACACTGAATACTTCAATTAGGGATCAGATGTTTTAAATAATTGCAATAATATTTGACAATGTTACAGTTTTTACTGTATTTTTGATCAAATAAATCCAACTCAGGGAAGCATTTGAAACTTTCACTTGCTTGATCAATGTGGATGCTGGTTTGGAGACCTTTCAGTTTGGAGAAGAATACAAAGCCAATAGGCAATAAGCAGAATCTATGACAAGTATGTAATATGATAGGATGGATTCATGATTTGAAAAGATTGGGTTTTGATAAGAACATAGGTTTGGGATCTGTTGAGGAGATTTTCAGGATTGGTTAAGAATAAATGGAAGACAAAATCAGTATTGGTTGAGGACAGGATTTGGAATTGGTTGTGGATAGATTGAGAACAGATATAGCGTTGGTTGTGGATTTGTTGAGGACATTTGGCCTTGATTGAGGATGGACTGAGAAAAGATCCATTGATTTGAGAAGAGCTGAGAACAGGTTCTAGCTTATAGGCATACATTTGGAAAAGGATATTTGAAAGGTAGTGAACTGTCTTTTGTAATCATGCATGTTTTTTTGTACAGTCAAGCCCAAATATTGCTGTAGATTGCAAGAAATGCAATGCAATGTTTTGGTTATGCAACCTTCATCAGTCATGTAAAAGCAGAGAATGACACATGGCAGTGCCCTGGATTTTTTCTGTCCTTTTCATAATATTTCCTGTGTCCATTCAGTGTGCTTGTCAGAGACCAGTGATGTGTTCATATTGGGTGCTTTATATTGTTCTGTATATGAATCTAGAAATTTAGAATCTAGAATTTTGTATAACATGCAAATAATACGTTACGATGTTTATAGCCACTCTCTGGGTTTTCTGTTCTTAAAGAACTCCATATATGTTGCTTTTTTTAACTATAGAACCATGCTGGATACCAGCTGATATTAGAGATTCATCAATTGTTTTATTTTTAAAGCACAAAAATATCAAATCATTTTGCTTAACAATATAAACCTAAAAATAATAGTAAGTGCTAAATAAGTACATTTAATATTTCATTATAATTTTGGTTACAT
This sequence comes from Danio albolineatus, assembly GCA_903798035.1. Taxonomy (NCBI): domain Eukaryota; kingdom Metazoa; phylum Chordata; class Actinopteri; order Cypriniformes; family Danionidae; genus Danio; species Danio albolineatus. The sequence continues at coordinate 22,481 of CAIGQQ010033541.1, read as the reverse complement.
TTTTTAAATCTTTCCACTGATCAAATGTTTTTGTATTTTGGTTACACTTTACACTATTAGACATGTACAGTAGTTAATGTTAGTTTATATGCTTACTAACATGAACAGACAATGAGCAATACATTTATTAAAAGTATTAATTCATGTTGGTTAACATTAGTTAATGAAAATACAGTTGTTCATTGATAGTTCTTGGTAACTCAAGGTGAATCAATCAATAATAACAAGCACAGTGTTTGATTTAAATAATGCATTAGTAAATGTTGAACTATGATTAATAAATGCTCTACAAGCTTTGTTCATTGTTCGTACATGTTAGTACATACAACATTAACTTTGAGTTCAGTATTAACAAGTTTTACCATTATTTCTTATTCATGCAATTGATGCATATCAATATATCATGCTCATTTGACATTGATGACAACTGCTGATTTGAGCTTTTACTGCGGTATTGGACATTGTATATACAGTATATATTGTTATAGGTATCGGACAATAATTACTGAATATCTACTGAAACATTAATGTGGGACATTCCAAGACTGGATGGGGTTTAGGTGGTTCACTGGAATCTGAGTTAAAATGAAAGTGAAGATGAAGCTGATGACAAACAGAAAACTTTGAGGGTGTAAATGAGGAAAAAGGTGGTCAGAGTGGTCATGGAAAGCTTGATAACGGAAATGAAAAAACATGAATGGATAAACAAGTCCTGTAGAAATTAAGGGTCCACAAGTCTTTTAATGCACATGTATGTTTGCAACATATTCTTTATGTCACTTGCCATAAAATGGCACACAACATATTAAAGCACATGCTTAGATTGATTTTGTCTTATGATGCTCTGGAATTCAATATTTGATCCCAGGTGACCAGTTCTGATCCGGTACATGCTGTCCTGAAAGACTGCTTATTAAGGCTTGATATACAACAGGACATCCTGGTGCACCTGTAGTGTGACGTTTAGGCTTTGAATGACTCTTGAAAGTGTCTTAACCCAAATAGCTCACTGTTGGATGGCACAGACATTAATAGTATGTAAATAAATCTAAAGGTGTAATGGGTATTAATGGGATATCTGCTGGTGTTACTGGTCACGGAAAATGGCAAGTGTATGATTTCATAGCTAGTGTTGCTAACAGTGGGTGGAAAGCTGACAAACAGCCTGACTGATATGTACTGATGGGTTTGCAAGTGCTACATTGTCTAAAAAACATGTGCATGGTCAAACTGTAGAATTCAAATGTGCAAAACATGATTGCATTATCTTTTCCTGCTCTTTTATGGTAGGTGTATGGTGTAATGTTCTTCGTGGACAGACCTTTTAGCATGTGGTAGTGTTGGTCAATGCAAGTGTGTTCAGTTGGTTTAATTTATTTTACATTGTGGTTTTGATCCCCAAAAGATCAAAATCGTACCTAAAGAATCTCTGCCATGAAGGTTTCTGTCCTGAGTCTGACTGAATAGTGTGTTTTAAATTTGGCTATGATAAGAAATCTCACATGCCATTTTCTGCATTGAAGATTTAATGAATATTAGCTCAAATCCCTTTTTTCTGATTCTTTGCTCTGTTTATTGTATTCACGCCACACATTTGAATGACAGCACTCTGAATGGGCCTGTTAATGTTCCATTTTGGCCTTGTTTTCTGTTCTCATGTTTCTTTCCATGTTTCACGGACTGCTGAAGTTTGATGCTGTTTACAGTTTACAGAGGAGTGGATGATGTAAGACGCTAAACTCCGTAGCCTTCGGGCTGACTGTACAACTTTGTAATAATTAAGCTAATCTTTATTCAAGCTGATTTTAAATGTCACTCGTGTTTATTTTCTGATATTCTGTGTCAGAGCTTGCCTAGAGGAGAACTCTACTGAAATTATTAAAGTCAGCAATCAGTTTTCAGGCAGTAGTCAGTCTGATTTTAAAAAATAATGTCATGGCAAGAAAAATTTTTATTTGTGTGTGTGTGTGTATTTATAATGAATTTGGGTGCTGGTAAATATAGTGAAAACTAACAGTGAAAGATATGTAAATTTATGTATGTGAGAAAATCTTATATAACGTGTTAAATATGAAATGACATAGTTCATGAGAACTGTTTTAGCTACTGAAGCTCCATCAAAGACATGCTACACCCTAGCAACATTATATTGCTATTTGGACATAATTCACCAAAATATTTTAATTGCTGTAAACTTACCATCAGGCCGATCAAGATGTAGAAACCTTTTTTTCCAGTAGATCTTTATGAAGAATTTTTACATGAATCTTTACCAGAAGTCAATGGCTATCATCACTTTGCCAGTCAAAAAAAATCAACAACTGTGATGTGAAATGATTGATCTGTGGGAAAAAAACGAACATTATTTAAAAACATCATTACCTGTAATCCATAGCCTTAGGCTAATGGTCCAAAGTACTATCAGGTTAATGAACAAATCATTCTTTTAAATCAGTCGTATTAAAAAAAAACAAAAAAAAAACAAATCTAAACTGTCTTCAATAGTTTGTGATTTACTAAACCAGCACAGATCTACTAGTCAAGTTACTCAATCAAAACCTACTTTTCCTGCCTGTCCATGCCTGTTCATGCCTAAGTATGATTAAGCTAGAATGTATGATCCTCTGGTGGCACTGTGGCTCAGTGGTTAGCACTGTTGCCTCACAGCACGAATGGAGGCTGGATCGAGTTCCCGGATGGATCGGTTGGCATTTCTGTGTGGAGTTAGCATGTTCTCCCTATGTTTGCGTGGGTTTCCTCCAGGTGCTTCGGTTTCCCCCAAAGTCCAAAGAGATGTGGTATAAGTAAAATTAATAAACAAATTTGGCTGTATTGTGGGTGTCAGTGGGTAGCACAATTGCCCGACAGCAAGAAGGTCACTGGTTTGAGCCTCGGCTAGGTGAGTTGCAATTTCTGTGTGGAGATTTTCTCATGTTCTCCCCGTGTTTGCATGAGTTTCCCCCACAAGTCCAAAGACATGTGGTATAGTGTATGTAGGTGAATGAGTGTGTATGGATGTTTCCCAGTGATGGGTTGCAGCTGGAAGGGCATTTGCTGTGTAAAACATATGCTGGATAAGTTGGCGGTTCATTCCACTTTGGCGTCCCCAGATTAATAAAGGGACTAAGCGGAAAAGAAAATGAATGAATGAATGAATGGCTGTAGTATATGAGCGTGTATAGATGTTTCCCATTACAGGGTTGCTGCTGAAAGGGCATCTGCTGTGTAAAACACATGCTGAAAAAGTTGGCAGTTTATTCCGCTGTGGTGACCTCTGAAATAGAGACTAAGCCAAAGGAAAATGAATGAATGAATATGATCCTGTGAAGCCAGGTTTTCTATTTCATTCTACATTTCAGTTGAGTAACAATGACTGAACTGAAGAAACTGTTTTGTCCAAAGAACTGTCAATAAGCTCATGTGAGAAACAAGCATATTAGTGAAAGTTCAAGTTTAAATGGTTTCTTCTTCTGCTTTATGTAAAAAGATAAGTTGACGAAGAGAAGTGTATTCACTGTATGTGTTTAAAACATCAAAGCATCCACATTTAATATCATTTTTGGGTACTTTAAATGTATGATAGTATATACATTATGCTATTTTACGACTTAAAGTGACCTGTTAAATAAATGTGTAGCAAAATCAAACTATCTAAATGAGCCAATTCAAAGGATCAGATATTTTAATTAGTTGAGGCTGTGGATTACACGTAATCATGTTCAATTACAATAAACAATGTTCGGTTTCTTGTATCGACCACTCTTTTTATAAGACCTTGATTTATTGTCAACTGCCAGAGGTATTAATTTAGCATTAATCAATATGATTTATATGACACTCATACTGATTGTTGGTGCACATTATGTGAATCACCAAAGACCAAAGTTTCATCAAATACTTTAAAGTTCTTTTTTTAAAGTCACACGTCTATGGTGGGCTGAGGGTGGGAAAATTAATAGTAACTTTCAGAGTTTAAGTGAACTCATTTTTAGATTCATCAGTGTTGTACAGCCTTTTAGAAAGAGCACACAAGTGTGATTTTTATTTTATTTTTAATTAATCTGTCAGAAAGATCAACAATTTAAACATTTTATTACCTTTAAAGTATACCTGTTATGCAAAAATCACTTTTATAAGGGCTTTAAACACACTTGTGTGGCAACACTGTGTGAATGTAGCGTGTCCCTTTTATAAACACACTTAAGGCCCCGTTTACACTAGTGCGTTTTAGTTTTAAAACGGCGTTTTAGCATGAAAACGATTCGCGTCCACACTAGCGTTTTCACCCAGCGTCTCAACAGATCTCCGTCTTCACTAATCCACCAGAAACGTATATCACGTGATCATTGGCGCACTCTGGGCATGCGCATTCAAGTATAAACAGGAAGCATGCGTCTCGCTCGGCATTCGGTTATTGTTAGTCAACAAACGCTGGTTGAACGATGAACGCGATGGTAAAGAAAGCAAGAGAGGTCTTTTTGAGGAAAGACGATGAGGTTGAGTTGTTACTTAAAGTAACAAATGAATATAAAACATCCATGGCTATCGAAAATACAGCGTTTACAGTGAAGACTGGTCTGCTGTCTATCGGTGACGTTATAGCCACGTGCGCTTGACGAATAAGGGAAGGATACGCAATGACCAAAAGCCCCAATCACGTATCGAATCTCAGCAGCCACGCCTCTGTTTTCAAAAGTATGCGTTTTCCCACGTCCACACTGAGACGCTGCAGCAGCGTTCTAGAATGGAAACGCTCTCTCCAGCGTTTCTAAAACGCTCCGTTTTCGCACCTCGAAAACTCCGGCGTAGTGTGGCCGGATGGCGTAACCCTAGCAAAACTTATGCGTTTTAAAACGAAAATGCACTAGTGTAAATGGGGCCTTAGTGTGTAGAAACACTGTGATTGACATTCTCCCTTTGCACAAGTCAGCAGAGGGGGAAAGTCCCACACATTAGTCACATTCTCTTCCTCATTAGCATAGACAGCCCTGATTGAGAAGCATCCACCCGCCATTAGTTTTTGAGACATACCTGCTGTAGATAATGTCAGCGACTAAGAGGCATTATACTTGTGGAGTTTTAGGATGCACAAATGACCACCATAGTCTCGACTACTTTCTTCTGAGCCACTTCTTTTGATATTTTCAGTTTTTGACAGGGATAACGTTAGTCCTGTTTTTGAATCTGCTGCTATGCTGATGCATACGCGTTTGCCTTATTTTGAAATAAGGGCTGGAAGAGTTTCAAAGAGTTATAGAACATTATTTGTGGAATATTCTAAGCTGAACTTCACATACACACTTATTTTACCTAATAAGTCTTACCTAATAAGTCCCCTTTAATGCAAGCAGTTTAACCAAAGCTTTCCACACAGATTCCCACTAAATAAGCATTATTTTGACTATATTGACAATATTTAATGGATCGCCCAGCCCTAATTTATTCAATTCAATTCATGTTTATTTCTATAGCACTTTTTCATTGTAGATTGTGACAAAGTAGCTTAACCTAAATGTTCTAGTAGATTGAAACTGTGTCAGACCAGTTTTAAGAGTTGAAGTTTAGCTTAGTTCAGTTCAGTGTGGATTAATTTTCACTGCTGAAAGTCCAAACACTGAAGAGCAAATCCGTCGATGCGCAGCTCTACAATTTCCAAATAATTTACCATGGATCAGTGACATATCATGGGTTGAGAAAGTCTAATCTCATAGTATGACATAATATCCGCAATTATACTAAGTGGCATGATTCTTTCTTCTGTTGATCTGTAAATGCCAATGGAAATCGGCTGCTTCTTGGCTACAGTATGTGGGTGTGACTCTCGTGTATCTCCAGGCCTTTTGTGCAAGTTGCGATTTATGTTGTTCTGGTCCTGCTCATATTTTCAAAGCATTATTCAGGCGACTTCAGTGAACCATAACAAAACATGCAAACCAATCTCATGAGTCCAATGGCTTTTTATTATCTGATGCCTGTAGTGAGTTAGATTCACCAGTAGATGCATGGAAATATTTATGTAAGCTGAATATTCTGTGATGATATGCCAAGTCAGTCCATGTCTTTGCGTCTTGTGTATTTGACTTTGAATTGTCAGATGTTTGCTTGTTCTGTTCAGTCTGAAGAAGGAGAGTCTAATTCTGCTTTCTGTGCAATCTGGAACATGCTTCCTTTTCTGTCTCCGTTCTTCAGGATTTTGTTTCAGAACCACAGCTGTGTCAGAAATCTAGGGTCTATTTTACACTTCTGTGGGCCATTTTAGAATTTGGAATTTTGGCATTTTATGGTGTAGAAACAATTTCATTCATGTGTGTTTTTGTAATAATACATTTGTGTGTTTGAAAAAGTAACATTTTAAGTACAATGTGATTGGAAATAATAGCATCAATATCAACAAACTTGATTTCAATTTAAAAAACTGCATATAAATGAGCTTTTAATTATGCATGTATGCATACATTATAAACTACAAGGACAGATCATATTCCCAGTGCTTGGAAATAGCTAGCCTTAATCACATTAAAAAAACTCCAATTGTATTCACTGAGGCTTTGAAATGACTTTCTTTATTTATTCGTGATTAGTTAATGCACACACTCAAAATGCTAGCATTTTCAGCAATGACTGATCTAAATGTCTGATTGGCAACTGAGCTCATTAGCTTAATAGAATCATGTGTGTGATTAGTTATAATGATCAGCACTGAAAAAAACACAAAGAAATGTGATGCATTATACATAAATCTAAGTAAAATAAATAAATCATTTATTTTTACTTTAGTCAAGACAGTCTTAAGAAGTAGTTCACTCAAAAATAAACATTCTGTCACCATTTACTCACCCTCCGCCAAAACAAGACTCCACTTGTTCCAAGCTTCTTTTCCTCTGTTATAATCAAAAGAAGATATTTTAAAGAATGTTGAAAACCGGTACCCTTTTTTTTTTTTTTTACTATGAATGCCATTGGCTACTGGTTTGCACATTCCTTAAAATATCTTCTTTTATATTAAAAAAAACAAAGAATTTCATAAAGATTTGAATCCACAAGAGAGAGAGAGTAAATGATGAGTACATTTTCATTTTGGGCTAAAAGATCCCCTTAATAGATTTTTGTTTAATTGTGGAATGGCAGGAACAATTTTTACCCCTTATCTTGAATTTTTTTCTCGCTACTTTTTGTACCATATTGTGGATGCGACCTTGATTATAAAAATAGTACAATATTCAGTCAAAGAATTTACATCATTCTATTACAGTAATGCTCTTATTAAAATGTTTGACCAGTTGGTGATACATGACTTGCACCTGAATTAATATAAAAGAATACAAGCTTTCATGTGAACATGATTGTTATAATTGATTTAATGAATATTATGATTATTTCAGATATCAGACTTCACTAGTGTATATGGATCTAAAGCCCCAGAATTTACCATGCACATAACATAATATTTTTATAAATGTACAGTACTTAAGTTTCATAAATTTAGTCGCCATTAAACCAAAGTTGCACGACTAAATCTTTGGACTGGATGGCATTTGATTTTGTCCTTGAGAAATCGTTTGCATCATAGTAAGTTGGATGTTCTTTACTGGAGGCAGATCTGACATACATGATGAAGAGAACAGATTTTAGTTTTGAAGAAGAATGAAGGTTAAAACTTTTGACTAAAGATTTCAAGGGTGTGATATTTGTTTAAATGCAAACATGTGTGCAGATAAACCATTCATAATAAGCACTGCTGCATTCTGTAAAACAAGTATGATCAATTTTGATTTCTTGGTGACTAATCATTTTCAGTGCATAAGAAGGACTCGGAATTAGTTTAAAACTGAACTCTACTCTGTGTTTTCTCTGTGACATCTCATATGCATATAACACAAAAATCATCAGTGTGGTGTGTTTCGTGAAGAAAGAGGTTTTAGCACAATTTTTTTTATTCAGCTGAACTAAGATGGATGCCAGTATTTCCTGAAGCTGATTTCTGTAGCCCTGAAGAGCTGCCTGACTTGAGAGCAATTACAGCATCACACACAAACCCGCACTTGCTCAGACAGTGCTACGTATCCGCGGAAACGTGAGTTAATGAGGCTGTAACCTGAGAAACAGCAGAAGCAATGACACCGCATCCCACTGTGATTGGACAGCTCGTCGTCCTTTTGGAAGAGTTCCCGCCCTCTCCCTCACTTCCACGCTCACTCGCCTCAGCAGCCTCCGTGACTGACAGGCGGCTGAACCAATCACAGTACATGAGGATGTCCTTAGAGCTGACCTTGCCAGGCCATTCACAAGAATACATGATGTAACATGTGATGTACAATAAAAGGTCGACACGGCTCACACACATTTTCATCTTTTTGCACACACACAAATGCATCACACACACACACATATCGTTCATTTGTAGTGATTAATATGGCAATAAAAAGAGAAAAGGTACTCATGATTGTGTGCTTCACTGCTCGTTTCCTTTAAGTCTAACTGTAGCAATGCATAGCAACCTGCTGGAAAATTCTACTCCTTAAATGCTCCGATAAGATTCGAGTAAAAAAAGGAACTGGTGTGACGTCAAAATCAGGATAAAATAAAGTAAGTTGTTATTCTAATCAAAAGTGAAACTGACACTTTTTTTTTATAAAGCTACATTTATTGAAGCTAAATATTGTATAAAGTGCTACACTCTCAGAAATAAAGGTACAGAAGCTGTCACTGGGGCAGTACCTTTTCAAAAGGTACATATTTGTACCTGAAGGGTCCATAATGGTACCTCAAAGGTACTTTTTAGGTACATTTGGGGACTAATAAGTACCTTTGAGGTACCACTGTGGACACTTTGGGTACAAATATGTATCTTTTGAAAACGTACTGCCCCAGTGAACTATCCTTTTAAAAGTTTATTTGACTCAAATGAAAAGTATGTTATTTATTCAGCCTGATGTTGTTCCATT
>CAIGQQ010033541.1:0-13526 GCA_903798035.1 Danio albolineatus | reverse complement strand
GTGTGTGTGTGTGTGTGTGTGATCGCGCCCTATTTTAGGAGGCTGGACTTCAGCCATGGCTCTGAAGAGACAAGATACTCTTTTCACTTTGATCTCTTTCCATTTTACACACACACTCAGACATACACTGGCATTGTGAGGGTCAGCGCGTTATGTTACATGTATGTGTGCTTGTATGTGTGTGTGTAGGAGGGCGAAGAGCTGATCCAGGAGCAGCCCGAGTTGCGATCGGTGGTGGAAATGAAGTTAAAGGAGATCAGAGAGTGCTGGTCTCACCTGGAGAACACCACCAAAGTCAAGGCCCGGCAGCTCTTTGAAACCCAGAACCATCGCACTACTGACCTGCCCACCAACAACCTCAGCGACCTGGACCAGCATTTGAACATCATACAGGAGCAGCCGCCCACTCTTGGCTCCACCCACACCACGCAACCCACCCTTCTCCAGCCACGTCCCACTTTTAGCCAGCAGCTCCAGAGGATACAAGTGAGACCAGATACAGCCACTGAATGATATCTGCTGTCCAAAGGCAAAGCGCAGTTACTGCACATTTGGTCAATTTAAGTAAATTGAGCATGAAATGGCCTTTTTGACATCTGTACTGTCTTATTATGAAGTCGTCTGGTTCAAGTTTTTCTTGCTTTAGAGAACCACTAGAGAACCACTAATCTACAGAAAACAAGTTTTCCCTGGTTTGATAAATTTAATAGACTAATTTTAAAACTATAGTTTTACTATTTTTGAATTCATTCAGCCAATCTCCGGGCACCTTTAGCTTAGCTTAGCATAAATCATTGAATTGGATTGGACCATTAGCATCTTGCTATTTTCAGACCAGAGCAACAGTATATTTTTTACGTTTTGTGACACATTGTTTAAATAGCAAATCCATTTGTGCCACTTTATGGACTCATGGGTGTGCTGGTCTGAAAAGTAGGTGTGTTAAGGCACATTGCTGGCACTAGTTGCTATTTTGAGCAACTGAAATAGACAGTGCCATTTACCAACTAAAATCTGGTCTAAAGTCCAGTGCAGAGCACGTCAGTTATGTGCCTATGCAGGTCCAAACGCGTACACATTATTAAAACACACAGGAGGCAAGCGTATTTTTTTAAATACAAAAGTAGATTTAGACACACCCTTAATGCTTTTGCACCATGCACTTTAGACTTTGCACCTAGATCGTTAAAATAGAGCTTTTAAACTCTTCTGTTTAAACTTTTACTCTTCTGTAGTTACATTGTGTACTAAGACTGACAGAAAATTAAAAGTTGCTATTTTCTAGCCCAAAATGGCTAGGAAATACACACTCATTCTAATAAAAAAGGAAATTTGCTGATGTGCCATGGCAGCAGCAGGCACAATGGTATTAAGCAGCACCTGAAAATAGTCCGAAATAAGTAACTAGGTAAAATGGTTGCATTGCATTGTATTTCATTGCGCCTGCTGCAGCCATGGTACAGCAGCAAATTTCCTTTATCATTACACCCCAATAAAGGTATAGTTTCTAGCATATCAACCTAGAAAATAGCTACTTTTTTCCATAAGTCTTAGTGGAGCGTAAATAGGAAAATTATCTGAACTTTTTAGGAATTTTTTTGTGCAAGATATTAATGGTCTAATCCAATTCAATGCTTTATGCTAAACTAAGCTAGAAGTGCTTCGGTCAGACCCGTAGATTTGCTGAATGGAATCAAAATAGTAAAACTCAACTGTTTTACTCTAGGTGAGTTGTAAAATGGGATACAAAATAAAAAGTCACTGTTCTTTTGAAAACATTTTTCTTAGTTTTGAAAACATAATTTGTGCTTTGCCTTTGTAGGGCAGGTATAATTTCTTGATTTAGGAAACTTTAAATTTATGTGTAATCTAATTGTTTCTTCATCTTGTAGACGTGGGAAGACCAAATGCAGCTCTTTCACGGTGTTAGTGAAGTCATGGCTGGTGCTGATCACAGGAGACCTGAAGGAGAAGAGCAAGGAGGCGTGCCGGAGACCCGGATCGTGCGTCTGATTGAGCCTCTAAAAGAAAGAAGGCGGATTCTTCTTGCCTCAAAAGAATTGCACCAAGTCACGCAGGACCTGGAGGATGAGATTGTGAGTGTCTTTTCTTCAAATAGTTTGTGGCACATTGTTATTTCAATTCAGTCATAAGTAGGGCCAGATGGATTCTGTAGACATTTTTTGCTATTTCTGCGCAGAATTTTGTTAAAAATCTGCAGATTAATGCGGAATGATTTTGGGAGTGTTATAACTAAAACCTTAATGCATGAAAAAAATATACATATATTTTGTACTTTTATTTAATGTATACAATGTGAATCCAATTACATTTTATTCTGTAAACAAAGCCAGTCTCTCAAATAAAATATCTACTAAAAGACAGAAAATATTACTTTACTAACTGTATTGTAAATAAATCATTTGAATATTTTAATATTAGTCAGTAATATTTGTGAAATTAATTTAAAAACTGAATAAATATAAATTAACACACATTTAAAAAGTAAATAAACATAATCAATGATGGGCTAAAAGCCTGCGGAAACCTGTAGAATTCTGTGCGCGCAGATTCTGTGTGGGCCTAGTCATAAGTCATTAAAGTGTTTAAATATTTAAATTAGAATCATGAATATCTCAGATTGTGGTGCTTAGCAATACAAAGGAATACAAGAATCAAAGGGGGCTGTTTTAATTTAGGTCTGCAAACAGCACAGCAAACCAGAACACCTTAGCACTCAGCCAATCAGTTAACAGCCAACTAGCAACTAGGTCAGAACCTAGGAATGCTCGATTTGGGGGGAAATCTAATGTTAGACAACATATATTCTTTCCTGTACTTATCAAAATATGTAAATGAGTCAGTGATCCTATTAATTTGGTTATATTACAAAACTGATAAATGAGGGATTCACTGTGATCCTTAAAGTATTGTACAGTTGATAAGCTATTGTTACTCTGAATAACGTTTTAGCTGGTCTAGACATAGTTTTTTCCTCTTAACATAAAATAAGATAAATATCATATTCTTTAGTTTTGTATATCAATACAATAATATATACAAAATATGAGCTTATGTTTTACTTACATCTACATCATCGATATAGTAAAACTATGCACATATCTGAATCAAATTGCAGACTTTGCTGTAAGAAAGTCACAGTAATTAATTTCAGTTTTAGTAGAACTTAGAGAGGTACTACTTACGTCTTCTTCAGAAAATATTTATTTGTTATGTATTTACTCTACCCAAGTTGTCTGTTTTTCTGTCTTTGCTTTTGTAGATATGGATTCAGGAGCGGTTGCATTTGGCCTCATCTATAGAATATGGGACCAATCTGCAGAGTGTCCAAAATTTAATGAAAAATCATGAGGTGAGGGTCACAAATGTATTCTAGTAGATTTTTACCCTGGCAGGACTGTTTCTGTAAAAAAAGACAACCAGTGAAATATGCTTGTTTTTACAATTAGTCATACTGCTTCAAAAGAACAGCTATGGTTTCGTTTCTGAATTCATTATGAAAGCCAAACCTTGCGCACAGAATAAATCACCTTAATCATGATTTCATATGTCAGCCCAACACATTTTTGGGGGAATTTGAAAGGTTATTGCTTTAAACTTTAAGCTTAAATTCAGGCATGCATTGTATGTTCATATACAATAAGTGTGCATTAATAAAATGTACAGGATTCTTCCTACTAACATTCCGTAACTATAAGACTATAAAAGAGAGAGAGAGTAAAAGCATCAGTGGTGTGGGAATTGATTTATCTCTGTGCTGTATTGCAGGCCAACAGCCAAATATGATACAAATACCTTTCTGTCTGTCAGTCAGTTTTCTCACTGCATTGGATTGATTATCATCCTAATTTATAAAGTGTTGTTCATAACAAAGATGATAACTTAACCGTGATTTAATAATCATTGTATTTCTATGAAAATGTGAAAATTAACAACTATAATGATGAGAAAAGGAAATTACCACAACTTTATTGATAACAACACAATAAATAATGTCACTTTCAGTAAACAAAACAGATTCTGACAGCCAATCAGTCTTTAAGGAGCTTGAGCATTTAAAACAGCAATATTGATATTAAGTATTTAGTCAGCTTGTTATTAATTAGTTATGTTCTGAAAGGAACACTCCACTTTTTTTTGCTAGTTACTTAGAGTTAAACTAAGTCTAGAGTTAGAGTTTTTTGTTTACCAATTTTTAATCTATTCAGTCGATCTCCAGGTCTCAGGTCAACCCTTTTAGCCTAGCATAGCATAAATCATAGAATCAGATTAGGCCATCTCTCTCAAAAAATACAAAGAGTTTTGATTTTCTGATCAGCTTAATGGATTCAAAAAATGATAACACTCAACTCAACAAGGTGACTTGTAAAATATTTCCAAAATGCTCAGTGGTTAGCACTGTTGCCTCACAACAAGAAGTCCGCTGGTTCGAGTTCTGGCTGAGCCAATTGGCATTTCTGAGTGAAGATAGCATTTTCTACTTGTGTTCGTGTGGTTTTTCTCCAGGTGCTTTGGTTTCCCTCACAGTCCAGAGACATGCACTATAGGTGAATTGGGTAAACCAAATTGGCTGTAGTGTATAAGTGTGTGTATGCAAGATTGCATGTTTCCCAATATCGGGTTGCAGCTGGAAGGGCATCCGCTGTGTAATATACATGCCAGTTCATTCTGCCCTCTGATTAATTAGGGACTAAGCCAAAAGAAAATGAATGAATGAATAAATAGTCTTCTATTAGTATTACTTTATAAATTTAATTGAGCTGTTCTGGGTTTGATAGTTCAAATTTGATTGCGTCCAGTGCTGAGTTTTGATTGGCCGGAGACCTTTGATAGACAGCTCATGTGTGTATGTTTGGACATGCAGGCACTGCAGATGGAGATGCAGGTTCGGAGGGGGCGACTCGAGGAGGTACTGGAGAGGGCAGAGGCTGTTGCTGCCTTGCGGACCCCAGAGGTGGAGCTTGTGCGGGAGGGGGCGGGGCATGTGAGGCAGCTGTGGGAGGTGCTCCAGGTGGAGATGGAACGCCGCACAGTGATGCTGGATGCTGTGAACCAAGCCCAGCAGTACTACAGCCAGGCAGTGAAGACAGAGTCCTGGCTCAGTGGACAGAAGCTTCAGGTCCTCAATGAGGAGAAAGGAAACGTAAGTAGTTTTCCATAAAAATTTATCTGTCTATTACTTAAAGTGGATTTTGTATAATTTTTTTATGAATTTATGGTGTTGTCATTGCCGATGAGTACAACACTTGTAACAAAAAACTTTTTCCGTATAAAAGTCTTTTCTGTGTTTATCCATGCTTTAAAAGCTTTTCTTCCATATTATGACACTTGGAACAGATTTTGGTACAGTGATCAAGCCATTCTGTCCAGGAATTTTAATCTTTCTTGCAAAGCAAAGGAATTCAGTTAATGTATAATCTCACAGCCAGCTCTATAATATCTATAATCTCAAATATTCTTTATAATCTATTTATTATTACTGTGTTCGTTTAATTACCTCCACATTATATTGACATTATGACATGGAACTGCAGAGCTTGTGCAAAAATATCCAAACTACTATAATTATTTAGTTGAAAATAGTAAATGATGAATTAACATATTCACATTGCTTTTAGCAGTTGATTTAATTACCACTGGTGTTTCCAACTACAAGGGTTTATGAGTTTTATGGCCAGTACACACTAAGCCAACGCCAAACAACCAGCACTGATGAAACCAACTGTGTTGACACCTTGCATTGCACCAAAATGTCCCATGTCTCGACCAAAAAGCTGCATGTGAACACACCAAACGGATGGCAACCAACTGATTCAAGAGCAAGCATTCTGTGCCAGCATGGGAGGAATCCAACCAAATCCAACCAAAGGAAACCGAAAAAAGGAAGCAAAGTAGTCACCATTATCACAGTACCGCTGTATCACAGTACCATTATTACAGTAATTGGTAACACTCACTCACTATCATTTACTCCTGCAAATATGATCTGATAATAGTTTGCAAATATTTGAGAAATGTTGCGAAATTTTCCCCTTTTTGTGTTCCATCTTGACTTGAATTGTTTATTTGCTACATCACTTCACTGTGTCACACTTGTGGTCTGATTCGTTGCTGAATAACCAGTCAGAGCATTCTCTTCAGCCGACTGACTGACTGATGTGATTCTACACACTGAATCAGGCCAACAAGCTCTGATAATAACCTGACAAGAGGCGGCTTGTGAAACACACCATATCCAACTAGCCGTACTGATGCTGACCAAAATACAGATACAGTTCCAACTGCCGACCATTAGCTTGATGTGTCCCAGCCTCCACATGTAATTTCTTTAATTGACTCTTTAATGCTAATTTATTTTATTACTCCGCTATGTGAAATATTCGATTCCGATTGGTTAGTCATGACCTTACAAGCTATGTTTGGGTCCGGGTACTACGAATCATTTATACTGTACATTGACATCCATATACATACATCCATTTTCATATTCTTATTTGTCACGCCACTGTTTTTGATGGTTTGGGAGCTTTTTGTGACTGAAAAATAAGGTTAGTGCATGCTCTATTCAGCCATTTTATTATTTTTTTCATTTTATTTTATTTTATATTTCATTTCTGTCAGTTTTGCATTTAATTAAACATTAATAAACTATTACAGTATACAACAATGTGGCAATTTTTTTTGCAGAATAAATTCTTATTAATAATTAAGTCTTATACAACAACTGATACACCTGTTGGGCTTTATTCTGTGATAACAACCACCTTGTTGTACTTTATTCTTTACATAATACAGTGTATGTGTGTTTCTTACATCTTAAGAATAGAGACTATACAGTAGCTTGGTTGTAAACTGCGGTCAGTGTTGTGTGGTCTGTTTGCCTTTCACTTTGTAAACCAAGATTTATTGTCTCTCTCTCTCTTCTTTTGGTCTGTAGGATGAGGCCAGCACTCTTAGGTTACTGAAAGAACAGTTGGCCTTAGAGCAAACAGTGGAGAATTATGCAGAGACAGTGGGCTCACTGTCCCAGCAGTGTCGTCGCATGCTTGAGTTGGGGCATCCAGACAGGTAAATATAAATTTCTCTCTTGTAATGTCTAAATTGGGCACATATCTCTTCCATGTTCATTTGAGTTTACCTCATGAATCACACATAACAGTGACAGGCACATGTAGACACACTACATTTAATTGATGCTGATGCATGCCCCTCTGTACAAAAGCAAAAGGTCAGAAAAATATTTGAAAACTGTAGACTTTTTATTTTTCATTAAATTACATGTATAGTGGAAGGACACGTTTAGTGTTACAAAATATGAAATAAAAGCTGTTATTTAAAACTTTCTATTGATCAAAGAATCCTAAACATGTATTTGCAAAAATAATATGCAACACAAATCTTTTGAGTATAATAATAAATGTCAATAACAACAGTAATAATAATAGCTGCTATTTCAGCACCCAATAAACATATTACAATAATATCTGAAGGCTGGAGTGCACGAAGACTGAACAAAGACTGACTGAGACACTGAAGTTCTTTCTGCTTTCAGCTTTGCCTTTGCAGAAATTAATTACATCATACAAGAGGCTTTTTTTTTTACATCACAGATATTGCTGTTAAATGACTGTGACACTTCTTCAGAGTAATATAATAATTTCAGACTCCTTCTGTTTGTCCTTTCTCTCTTAGTGAGCAAATCACGAAGCAGCAGGCTCATATAGACCGCCTGTATGTGTCTCTGAAGGACCTGGTAGAGCAGAGGAAAACAAAACTGGAGCAGCAGTACTGGTTGTATCAGCTGAAGCGAGAGGTGGAGGCGCTGGAGAAATGGATCTCTGAGAGGGAGGCTGTCGCCAGCTCCACTGAGCTCGGCCAGGACCTGGAGCATGTGACGGTATTACACTCACTCCCACCATCAAGTGTGTTTAAATCAAAGAATGCAATATATGTGTATATGTAGTAGATGTCGTTTACACCTGGCATTACCATGGATTTTTAGTGGTTAGCCGAGACACAGTAATGTTTCCACTAGGTGTTTACATTTTTTTTAGTACCACTGTACAGTTTTCATTGAGTCCTTTCCCTATATATTCAACACACTCTTACATCACTTTTACAAGAGTGCTCAGTGCAAAGTTTAAAAAACCACTGAATGAATGAACTCGTTTTATGTGTCTTTCAAACAGAAAGAACACCAAATGAATGTGGATGGCAAGTTTAAATTAAAAAGAAGTATGATTACCTTGTTTTAGTGTGATATCTCACACCAAATTACATAATGAGCATGTTAAACTAGTTGGAATAATCTACAATTTGGGACAGACATTTGAAAAAGCTGGATCCCCCTTAACTTTGACAGTTTCTGATTTGACCTTAAACATTTAGCAGATATGGCACCAGTACAAGTTCAATTAAATAAGAAGGTGCTGGTCCATTTAACACCTTAAATCAAAGGGTACAATGGGTGTCAGTAGCTCGAAATATTGCTTAGTAACAAAAATGTATGGTGTTGCATTGTTTTAGGCTACTGTTGAATGAAAATGCAGCATCTCAATTTTTAATATGATAGCACATTTAATGTTGCAGATGGATGAAATCAAGTCCTGTGCTAATGGATTTCCTGTTTTCAAGTGAGCTCATCTCTGACATATAATTTTTGTGCTGTTTAATTTCTCAGGTTCTTCAGAGCAGCTTTACCCAGTTTTCCTCTGAGACACGTGCAGTGGGCCAGAAACAGATGGATTCAGTCAATAAGATGGTGAATGAGATGATCGACTGCAGTCACTCTGATGCTGCCACCATTGCAGAGTGGAAAGACGGACTGAACGAGTCCTGGGCGGATCTACTGGAGCTCATGGAGACCAGAGCTCAGATGTTGGCGGCATCGTACCAGCTGCACAAGTTCTTCACTGACTGTCAGGAGGTATACAGACACGTACTATTTACAGTTTTTATTTTAAATCATATTTCATTAGAAGTGTTGAAAATAATCTGTGTTTTGGCTGTGTAGGTATTGGTACAGATAGAAGGAAAGATGAGACAGCTGCCGGAGGTGAGGTCCTGTCAGGTGAGCTCAGCCAACCCTGGCACACTACAGAGACTCCTGCACTCTTTCGAACACTCCCTGCAGCTGCTGGTCTCACAGGTAGGACTCACTTACACACACACTCACAAAAGCACAACACACAACACCTGTTCCGAGCAGGTGCAGCAGCCATGGTAAAGTGTTTAGACTGGTTCATCCACCTGACCCTGCAAGAGGGGGTTTCCATTTTAGCCCATGAACACTATAATACTGACAAACTGTTCCAAATATCACATTGTGACATCTTTCTTTAGATCAGCAGTCTCAAACGCAGTTCCCAGAGGGCCACAACTCTGCACAGTTTAGCTCCAACCATCTCCAACTCACACACCTGCTTAGAAGTTTCTAGTAATCATAAAGGCCTTGATTAGATGTGCAGATCTGTGGCCTTTCAGGAAGTTAGTTTGAGATCAATGATTTTAGAAGTTTATATCTTGCAATTGCACATGCAGGTTTGCAAGTTGAATCTTGGCTTTTCTCCTCTCTCAAAAAAAAAAAAAAATTAATTAAATCTCACAATTTAAAATTTATTTTCATAATTTTAAGAGTACATAATTATTTTTTCCTCTCTGAATTATGTTTACATCTTGTAATTATGATGTTTTCCTGTTGGAATTCAGTTTATGTCATAAGTATTTTTTCCTCTTTTATTTGTAAGTGTACTTTTCTCAGTTATGTCACTTATCTTCTACATTTAAATCACTGATAAATGATGAATTAAAACAATATTTTCTTAATAATAACCAGTGGTGGAAAGAGTACTGAAAAGTCTTACTTGAGTAAAAGTACCTTTACTTACCCAAAAATGTAGTACACGTGGAGTAAAAGTATCTGAGGCTCAAGAGTAGAGACTAGTGAGTATTATGCTGTG
Source organism: Danio albolineatus (assembly GCA_903798035.1). Classification (NCBI taxonomy): domain Eukaryota; kingdom Metazoa; phylum Chordata; class Actinopteri; order Cypriniformes; family Danionidae; genus Danio; species Danio albolineatus. The sequence continues at coordinate 3,546 of CAIGQQ010033541.1, read as the reverse complement.
AAAGTCTAATGCATTCAATTTATGCATGTGTGTGAAAACGTAACGTTCTGTAGTGCATTTACAGTCATCATACTGTAAACATCTGCCATCTTATCAGTGAAATGCATTTTAAACAGTCTCTGAGTCATTGTGTAATTAAAGATTATGGACATCTTGGACACTTTTAATGCTTCTGAATAGTTAGCTGCATTCATGATGCATCCATCTCTTGAGGTTGTTTAATATGATTAAATTTTGTGCGATTTGATTAGTCAGGAATCACATGACTGATTTTTCTATTTTAGCCAATCCCCCAAGGCAGGAAAAAAATATTATTATTTTTCTTTTTTTAGTACTGACTGCAGATTGATGGAAAATTTTGGAGTAAAAGTACCAATACAGCACTAAAAATGTACTCAAAGGAAAGTAAAAGTACACATTTTTAAAAAACTACTTAGTAAATTATAATTCCTGAGAAAAACTACTCAGTTACAGTCATTTGAGTATTTGTAATTTGTTACTTTACACCACTGATAATAACATACTCAATCACTGTCATTATGGTTTTAGATCAGGTCATAGCACCATTGTTGCTGCTGTGCTAAATTAGTAATGATATTATAATTTTTTTGGAGCATGAACACTATAATATTATGCAACTTTATTGTGAAGCGGCTTACCAACACTGTTTATCAATAATTTAGGTTGTAGATTAAATATATCTAAAATACATTTATGTGCTATAAATATACAAATTTTTATCCATCAGCCAAATAAAATCTAGCTTTGCAGCAGCTTCAAAATGCTTTTCAAGTATTGCAGCATTTTTATCTTTCACCTCCTCAGGTACGCCAACTGCAAGAAAATGCAGTTCAGCTACGTGCAATCTATGCTGGGGAGAAGGCAGATGCCATTTTGAGCCGTGAGCAGGAAGTGATGCAGGCCTGGAAAGAGCTCCTCGTTGCATGTGAGGGCAGCCGTGTGCAGGTCACCACCGTAACCGATAAGATCCAGTTTTTTGCAGTGGTGCGGGAACTGAGCATGTGGATGGATGGAATCATGGGGCAGATTGGCTCAAATGACGATGCCAGGTACCAGATCATTTATAGAACCCTCTGATTCGTCCCAAATATACAGTTGGATTAAACCGGTAACAGTAGACAATGTGCATCAGGGTAATGTGTCTGTGTGTTTCTTGTTTGCGTCTGGGCGTGGGTTTTGGTGTTGGGTGGGTCCTTGTGAACGTGTCAGGGACCTCTCAGTGCTAGAGGGCATGATGTCCCAACATCAGAATCTGAAGAGTAAGATGGATAACAAGAGCAAGAACTTTGTGCACTGCGTGGAGATGGGAAAAATGCTGCTCGCTGCCCGCAACCCTGCAGCTGAAGAGGTACACACATCCTCATACTAAGACTTAAAGCATGCTAACAATATATCCTTGCTTAATAAATACATTTATTTCTTTCTAAAATAAATATATATATATTACATGCATCACTTTTAAACTGTTAAAATATAAGGATGTCTGTTTTTTATTTGCTATGTCATTGTAATATTGAATACCTCTTAAAAGACACGATATTTATAAAAAAAATCAACTATTGTTTAGATTATCCTGTTATGCAGCACATGTGGAATAAACACCCTGACTATATGCCCTTGCCTTGAATAAGAACATTTTGCCAGCATTCTATTAATAAAATGATTACAATATCTATACCTTCTGATCCAGGTGAAGGAAAAGTTGGAGTATGTCATGGCAAAGCAGAAAGAGATGAATGAGCGATGGGACCTGCACTGGGAAAAGCTTCAGCAAGGTCAGTGATAATATTGTTGTAGTATCACGTTAAAGGTCTGCCAAGCTGATTCTTCCTCATAGTTATCCACAACCTTTCTTTGTTCTCTCCAGCCAAGCAGAGGCTGCAGTCCACTCAGACAGGATTGACAGAGCAGCCCTGGCTCACAATCAAGGAACCAATTACTCCAATAACCCGTGAGGCAGGGGGCGGGACTGATGAGGTGGAGGAGCTGATTCGCCGACATGAAGCGTTCCGGAAAGCTGCGTCCACTTGGAAGGACCATTTCAGCTCTTTACGACAGGTTATCACATCTGAACTCGACACACAAAACAGAAAACATGACGTGGGATTCTCATGTTACAGAAGAAAGGTGGAGCCCCAAAATCACTTGTAAATGTTATCTGATTACCATGGGACAGTGGCAGTTGAAAAGTTTTTGCCAGCTAGAGCAAAATCCTCAAGGTAGTTCAATTTCTTCAGTTATTAAAAAAAACAGTCAGGTCAAGGAGTTCCAGGTACTCGTATTTTATTGCATGGGGCATCAGCTTGAGTCTGCTGAGTCACTCAAACATAAATGACTTTGTTAATTGTTAAATAACCATTGTTAATTCATATCAGCTGACTCTCCACTATTATTTCCTGTGGAATGTTGGATCCATTCAACATACATACACTATTGGTCATGTAAGAACATTTACTTGTATTATATGGTGTTTTCTCAATAGGGAATAGCAATTTTGTCATTGTCTTCTACCTCATGATTCAGTATATGGTCAGCTGCATATGACTAAGTGCACATGGCAGAAGGCACATCCTATGAAGTCGCTATAAAACACATAATTTTTTGCATCTTTTAATGTATCCAGTTTAATTTATTAATATAACGATTATCAATTACACTTTAACAAGGTCCAAGCATAATACGAGTAAATTTTGCTAGAATTATATTGATAAAGCAAATTGTGTTTGAAAAGTATGCAAATGACAGATATGTGTAACTTTGTGTAAATGTATCTCTCCATCTACAGGCAGAGAAGATGAAGGAGGAATTGAACAAACCACCTTCTACCTCCTCTCTCCTCAGCAGGCAGATGTTCCCTCTCTCCTGTCTTGTCCCCAGCTCTTCTTCCTCATCTTCATCATCTTCTCTTTTCCGTAACCCCCTTCAGGACTCACTTCTCGAGTCTAAGCCCGGACCAGACCTCATGCACTCCACCGAACACACCTTGGCTCACACTCTCCCCCAGCGGCTCGGGTCCAGCCTGAACCCCTACACACCTGTCATGAACGGCTCCTCTTACCATGGGCTACAGCAGCCATCGGGGGTTTTAAATGAAAGTCCTTTATACCAATCGATAAAACAACAGGGTGTTTCAAGTTTGGATAATTCCAGCTATCAGGGGCTAAACCAACAAGTTGGCGTCTTTGGGGTGAACAGCTCCAGCTATACTGGACTAAACCAACAGGGTGCTTTAGCAGAGGACGGCTCCAGCTACCATAGCCTGAACCATTTAGGTGCCGTGGGGGTTGTAGAGCCCAAAATAGGATATGCTTGGCAGCACCTGAAAGCCGACTGCTTTCAGCCCAAAATCAACCACATTCACAAAGCAGTTCCACCTTTACTGGAGGCGCACCGAGCTCAGCTTGCTAGTGCAGGAGCAAACATGCCGGCTCCTCCAGTGGGCATGGACCCCTCACTGGAGATGATCCACAGTCGTTTACAAAGAGACCCCCGTGGGAGCCGCTCTGACCCACAGATGGATCACCT
>CAIGQQ010033531.1:0-13144 GCA_903798035.1 Danio albolineatus | reverse complement strand
TGTGTGTGTGTGTGTGTGTGTGTGTGTGTGCTGTTTATATGGTCCATGTAATCAGTCTTGAGTAGCTCTCAGCTGTGTGTGTGTGTATGTGTGTAATCAGTGGAAAGCTGAAACAGGTGTGTGTGTGTGTGTGTGTGGTGCCTAAAGGGAGTTGTAGTTAATATGGTGGCAGAATTGTAGTCAGAGTGAAAGTGAATGTTCTCCAGCGATCAATAAGGGATAGATTGCTGGTGATCGTGACAATAACAATAAACTCCGGTCAAAAAACTGTGTTGCTCCATCTTTCCTACTTTTACTTTCACATCTCATAATACAACTTAAAACGATCCAATAAAGGTGGAGCAAACCATCACAAACAAAGGAGTTGGGGGGAAATCAGCAAATAGACACGACTAAGCATATGTAAACTACATGTATTTGAGCCAGCCCAGGCTCATTCTGAAAATGTAGTCCTATGTACATTTCTGGAGGCTGCAAAATATATCCCGGGTGGTAAGTATTTTTGCACTTTTTGTTTTCGCGAATCCACGAGAGGCCGCTGTGTACGCTTTTTGAGATCTCAAATTTCTCTCGAGAGTGCCATTCGCGCCTACTATTCTCACGTAAACCCACAAGAGGCCACTGACTGAATGACTAACTGACTCACTGACTAATCGACTAACCCACCCTCCTCCTTCCCTAAACCCAACCAATTTTATCGATTGACCCACTCACACACTTCCCTAAACCCAACCAAAAATTTTCAAAAGCAATCCAGGAAAAAAGAAAAGCCCTCGTCTCATTTTTACCACGTTTTCAGATTTTGCGCAAAAAGGAATGGCGTCATACCACCCTGTAGCGTTCGTTTAAAAAATGAAACACAGCCATACATACCTCTGGCTATGTAATGTGCGGTCTTCAGAAACATACATGTGTTTATATGAGCACTAAGAATAAGTTATATTAAATCAATTTATGGCTCTTACACATAATAATAGTTGCAAGCGTTACACGACAGTCAAAACAACAGTGCTGTGCTCTGATTTGTATAATTTTATTCAAGTGATATTTATAAAACAAGGAAACGATGGTGTTTTATTATTCAACTATGCCTTAGTTTACAATGATTAACATTCTATGGCACCTTTAAAATGCAAACAATTTCCTGTTTCTAACTCTTTATCAAAGGTGGGTAGTGACTTTACAGCCGGTGCCTTTGTATTTCATCTACAATGAATGTGCATGTGTTTTAAGGATTGTCAGTTTAACTTCAGCTATATATTTTTTTCTAAACATAAAGACACAACATGTGCACACAGAAGGCTGTCTGGCAGTCAGCATGCTGCATGAGTAAACTAAGTTCTCTTTTGTGTCATCTGTCAAACACTCAAAGAGTCGTGTCGAAAGCACAAAAAACACGATGTCACATAAAGTTGCAGTGGATGTAAACAGATGGGGAAGAAATATGTGTATCAGCATGTTTTTAATTTATGAAACAGGGCATGAAGAAAACACTACTAACTACACCACTAAAACCAAAGAGTTGAGAAATAGTTCTTACTGGCATACTGTATGCTCAAACAGCAATGATGCACACATTAAAATTGTAAGCCAGGCACTTTTACGAAACAAAAAGAGCAGCAATACAACTGCTACAGTGGCTGGAGAGCTACAGTACCGAATGCAGACTGCATTAGTCTATATCTGTGATTTAGTTGTAGATCAAATGCTTAATTTATGCAGAAATCCAGGTAAATCTATCAGGTACTTTTTCTCGCAAGAAGTGTACTATACATCCTAGCACATCTTTATGATTCATCGACGCATCCCTGACACAACAACATTACCGCCTCCCAGCGTGAGTTTTGCTCGTTCCCAGAACGCTTCATTAATCATGAGAAATAAAAAAATAAGTCCCGTATTACTATGCCCTCAGAAGTTGTTGAAAGCTACAATCTTCAATCTATTTTTACCACTTGCTATGGAATGTGAGTAATTAACTGCATAAACAAGGTTAAATATGACGAAGAAAAAAAATGAATGTAATGGATTTCAGACGTTGATTACGTGAAACGAGTTATACTTCAAGCTCCTTCATGTGAAAGGACAAAAAGGACGGAAAGTGATAGACACAGAAATGGTGAGCGATATCTGAGTCGAGGGGGTCAAAACAACAAGAGCAGAAATAAACCACTAGTGGGGTGCGAATCAGCCAGAGGTGGGGGAACGAGAGAGCGGGAGAGCTGGAGAGAAGCACATAAAAGTAGACACACTTCTGTGTTTGAGAAATGCATGCTGACAGAGAAAGAGAGTGCGCGAGAGCCACATGAAAGGCTGGAGTCACCTCTCTGTTTGAATAAGGTATGCTGACACTCCATCAAACCCTCGACAGAAGTGACAGCCCATTGTAGAGGAGCAGAACAAAGAACAGCATGTGTGGATGATGCGTCCCTATGTGTGTGTGTGTGTTTGTATGCAGAAGTTATGACCAAGTTTCTGTCCTGTTGCTACCGAGCTTCGCTTTCTCACAGCTCTTTTTCACATGCCAAAGTGATTATGCAGCACTTCCCATTTTCTTAACGAGAATAATAATTCTCCAACAGCATCGGCGGTTACGGTTCATATGGTGGAAAACTAAATGAAAAGTCATGCAGGTATCTGGCAGCTACCAATTTAACACTCACACAATGTGTGTGTGCGCGCGCGCCAGAGGATTTGCTTAAGTACTGTGTAACTAAATGTTCCAGTAGTGTAGGTTTTTGAATATGTATAATCTCCAAGTCCTCGAAGATAGCTATGATTTTTAAAACGCTCATTCATAAACTGCTCAAATATTTACACGGCAGTCTTCTACTTTGGCTGAAGCAAGCAGAAGACGTGTGAAAAATAGTCTGGAAAAGATTTAAGTTAACATTGTGTGAGTCTGAGGTTAGCGTGTTCTGGAGCCGCGAAAGACGTAATCGCATAACAGTTTCTCACAACTTTAAAAGCCTCCTCCTACAGAAACATCTCACCGCGGCTGCTTTGAAAACCAGTACGAGGCTTTAATGTATCTAATGCTTGACTTTGAAATGGGTTGTGAGATCAGTGGAGAGTACAGATGCTCTGTGAAACAGAAATCAGGGTCATGTTTTTAAATACACGATTAAGTGAAGCAAATGAGATCTGTTTGGGTGGGCGAAAGACATCGGGGACTATGAGAGTATGTGTGTAAGAATGATTGAGATAAATAGATTTGCGTGTTGGCTTTAGATGAAGCTAATGGTTAACCATTAGCATTAGGGATTTTTTTTTTTTTGGCAAATGCAATAAATGGCTGTGGCTTGGATGTAATGTATCTGATTATACAATACAGTAAACAAAACTCTAATATTGTGAAAATACTATTACAATTGAAAATAAATATATTTCATTTTAATATTTTGCATTGTGCTCATCGGCTTCTCATTTAATGTGTCCCTTTTTATTATGCTGCTTTAATGCAGTCATCAAAAAAACATCAAATGTCATCTCACTTCTGATTAGTATATTATTGAGGAGAGCGAGGCACAAAGTAACACTTTTTGGTTGTGGTCAAGTAATGAACAAAGTAATAAGGTTAGACAAACCATATTTTTTACCAACAACACACCAGCCTTTCCTACAAATGAGCACTGAAATTATGATCGCAGGACCTATGGTTTCTGTGCATTATTGTAAAAAGTGGCAGGAGCAGTGTTGCCAGATTGAAAATGTCAAAGTGTCGTACCAGAACCTCCAAATTATCATATTTGGAAAAAAATGATCGTTCACAAGTCAAATGGGGAGTATGCAGCTGTTATCTAGACGAATAGCATTTTGACACAACGTGAAAATTACCAAAATACATTAAAACAAACTAGGTGTACCTTAGGCCCCGTTTACACTAGTGCGTTTTAGTTTTAAAATGGCATTTTAGCATGAAAACGTCTACACTAGCATTGCCCCCAATGTCTCTCAACAGATGTCCCTCCCCACTACTCCAGCGAAATGTATATCACGTGACCATTCGCGCACTCTGGGCATTCGTGTTCAAGTATAAACAGGAAGCATGCGTCTCGCTGGTTTTTCCCGGTGTAACCCAAAACCGGCATTCTAAATGGCTCTTAAGTGGCTGGAAACGCGAGCAATTAGCGAGTGCTGGAACATTAGCTTGCCTCTTGCGAATATATGCAGCTGTTGTAGTAAAAAAGGCAGAGTTTATCTGCACAATAGCGCCTAAAACGGACATTAGTTCTCCCAACGCTCCCATTTCTGTGTCCAGCAGCCACGCCTCCGTTTTCCGATGTGTGCATTTTTGCCCCATCCACACTGAGACGGAGCAGCAGCATTTTAGAATGAAAACAGACTCTCCAGCGTTTCTAAAACACTCCGTTTTCGCGGCTTAAAAACTCCAGCATAGTGTGGACGGATGGCATAATCATGGCAAAACTTATGCGTTTTAAAACGAAACTGCACTAGTGTAAACGGGGCCTTAGTGGGAAGGTTCAACCTCCACCTCTGTGTCGCTGTCATCGGATACTGTGTGTTGCCAGATGTTGAGTCGATTTCATGGCTTTGTTTTGATGAGATTAACTTTCGAAAAACACGTTTACATGACGCATTTGAATAGGAAAAAACGAGAACATCAAGGGAAACTCCCTTGTCCTTTTCACCTTCCTTTTCAGCAAAAAATGTGTAACTTTATTGCTTAAACAATCGACCTTAAGCTGAAAACTACAGACTTAAGCATTGCCGCACACGGGAGGAATGTTGGCTTGAGAGAGAGAGCCTTTCTCCACGTTGATTGGCTGAGAAGATGTAACACAAGGTCAGATAAAAAGCGTGCCTCACTCCACATTTTCCTCACAGATAAAGGATGCAGCTAGATCTATAAGTACAGAAGCCCTGGGGATACAATAAATTTATTTTAAATACCATAAAATTCAGAAATTATCGAACATTATAGGATTTTTCTCATTATTGATCGTACATCGTACAGAGGTCAAAATTATTGTACAAATACGATAATTATCGTATGTTTGGCAACAATGGGCAGAAGTAAAACTATTTACCCCACCTGCCGGCCACCCACCTAGGTCAGTCAAAGGGGTAGTTGTAACACATGCTTAAAAATTCACACAATAATTTAAATTCAGTTTACTTTAAATAGTATATTTACTAAGTACTTAACTTAACTAGAAATTATCTATTATTATACTACGCATTTTTACATTATTAGAAATGAAATGTTTTTGTTCTATTAAAAAAGAATCTATTAAAAATATTTTATATAAAAAGTTCTCAACATTACACAAAATTAAAAAAAATATTTTGTTTGTTTAACTGGTGTCCAGCAGTGTATGGCTTATTTTAAATACCCTGTTACAATTAACCCTTCTGTGTCGTGTTTTCCTCAAAACTGGCTAGAAGTTGCTGTGGGTTTTTTTACATCTTTCAAAATGGTTCCATCTTTTAGCCTAGAAGACGGTGATCACAACAATATAAGATTTTACTTACATACTTTTACAAACATTTTTTACAATAAAAAAACTTTGACTATAATATGCAGCAAAACTGATTTCTCCTGTGTTTCTCATCCAAATTTGGCCGAATGGCAGGAAGACGTCTGCCAAATTTCAGAAGCATGTCATGGTTAACCCAGAGCAAATACCTTAAAACTCTGTTACATTTTAATAAATAAATAAAATAAAAAAAAATTGACCCCAGCTTTTGCACAACGTCTAAGCCTGAGAAATAAAAGCATAGATTCCCTAGCAGTCGAACTACATTCATCTTGATTACATTTCTGACGATATCTGAGATATTCAACTAAAAATATGTTAAAAATAAATACATATTTCACCAGTAGTGCATTATTTTATACAAATGTCTTTTCAAAATGATGTTGAACATGGCAAAATACATTGTGATCTCATTGCTTATAGACTATATATACAGGGTTGTTCCAGGAAAAAAAAGGGGTTGCCCTTGTTTTTGCTTCTGTTTTTTGGTTGCAGTAACCAGCAGGGTATTCACACCAAAAGAAAGTTTCCACAGTTCCAAGAACTATTGGGGGAGGGACCCATTTTTTGGAATGTTCATTCTGGGAATGGCAATAATTTTAGTTTTAGGAAAGCTAAACTAAATTACTGAAGGTCCAACTTCAGGGCAAGTTTTAATAGGAACTAGAGTGATGTAAATGTATGCTAATTGGGTGCCATGCAAAACCCTGGCACAGTATTTCCAAGTGTTACAAGACATGCACATTCAGAAAGCCAAAGTTATTGGCATTTATCTATTGCCTCAATCTGCAGTGTTATGTTCTGTTCTCAATATGTAGAAGTGCAGGTTGTCATAATGGATTTAGCCCTTTTTGCACTTTCAAATTCATATTTCGAAGCTCCATCTTCATTATCACAAAACATATGGCATACGATGAAATCCTCATTAATCATAATGTCCTCCATCCTTCATATGAGGATTTTGTTGAATATTGATGATACTGTTGGTCTGCTTACCAACTTCAGAGTTTCTTGTGATTGTACAAATCCAACCTGGAAATTGGTAGAGGGGAAATGAAGTTCTGAATTAAAAAACATGACTGATATCTAGTTCCTATAACTGACTGGAAGAAATAAGCGTCTTATGTCCTATAGCACAACAAAGAAATACATGAGTAATGGTTAAACAATTACAGAAATATTTCTTTGTAATCCTTCTAATTGAGGTGACGGCAGAGGTCACACAACAAAACAAAATGTAATCATTTGATTAGGCAAACGTGTAAACAGCATTTATAAATGAGATTTAAAGCACAATGTCATCACAATGACAACTGAATCCAGTAGAATCGAATGTAAGTCATACAATGGATGTAAATTGCTCATATGTGAATTGTTTTAGATGCTGTCGTTACACCACTATTGATACTGTCAAAATTAGACATTTTAATGTCTTTCTATGGCAACGTAAAGAAAATGTACATTTGGTCGAACCACACTTTACATTAAATTATATACACTATAAAAAATGTTACTATAGTTGTAATGCTGGGAAGTGACACTGACAACTGCGGTGAGGATCCAATTGCAGATTTAATTAAGAAAGTCAGTAAAGCAGTGGTCAACGGGAGCAAACAGATATATACAGGTATTCAGAATTGTAGTCATAGAACAGGCAGAAGGTCAACAAGGCTGGTAGCAGGCAAGGATCAAAACACAAAAGACTAGACAAAGGAAATGCGTTGTAATGCCACATACAGAGAACAATACTCAGCGACAAGGATATGTGTATGTGCTCCTTGTAGTGTGTGTAATTAGTCCTTGAAAGTCCTCCGGTGGTGTGTGTGTGTGTGCAATCAATGGTGATTTGGAGCAGGAGTGTGTGTGTGCTGCATGACTGGAATTGTAGTCCGTTAACAAGCAGATCTGTAGTTCATTGAATGTGTGTGTGTTTTTACGAGCAATCTCGGGCTGTTAGATCGCTGGTGATCGTGACAATAGTCGATTATTAAGTTAAATCAATTAAACTCTACAAGTCATTTCAACTTACATCCATTCAACTTAAAACATGAAGTTAAACATTTGTAAATTCAAAGATAAAGTCGGCGCAATAGTGATTAGCGCGCCGACATATGGTGCAGAAGCAGGTCAGGGTGTCCTGAGTTCGAATCCCAGCTCGAGGACATTTCCCTAATCTACCCCCCTCTCTCTCTATAACTTTGCTTCCTGTGTCAATAAGGTCCTATCTAATAAAGGCAAAAAGGCCAAAAATAAATCTTTATAAATAATAAAATAAAAAATAAATAAAGTTAAAACCTGGTTAACTTACTGAATTAAAGTAAAATAAAAACATATTGACTTGACTTTATGATCATATCATTTTTGACTCTTTATGAATATGAGATCACATTGATAAAATGTAATCAAATGTCATCAGTTTATGTGATGTTGTAGGAGTAATAATACATCCAAAATCTTGAAGAGAGTTCATTTGAAGTCCAAATCTCCAAGTCATTTTCTAAATGCGGTGTTTTAACCAGATATGCAGCACGTCTTGATCAATTTTAGCTCCATTTAAATGAAGTGCTAATCTAAATGAGCTCTTTTCTGGGGTGACACCCGGAAGTGTTGCTGGAATGGTTTTATCTGTAATTTCATTTATGAGAAGGAAAGCAAAGTAGTGTGTTGAAGGAAATCTCAGTAAGGCTTATTGTCTTTGTTAGATCTGTCGTTGAAAGTGTGAGTGGGCATAGCCCCTGGTATGGCTGTCTTCAGTGAGCTAATTATACAGCAACCTAAATATTTAATGCTCATCAGTCTTTAATTAGCTACAATAACACGTGCAATCAGCACAAAATAACAGTGATGACTGAGATTCAGCCTGGCACCTGCCATGCAACGTGCCACCCAGAGAGCAGAGACAGACCCTCAACCACAGTGCAAAAACAGAGAGACAACATTACAGCACACACAGAGAGAGCGATAGAGAACAACCAAGCACAATATAAAGTGGGGAGGAAATGGTGCAACAAATTTCAGAGGTAGTTTGGTACTTTGGTAACACTTTAATTAAAGGGGGTTTTAGTAAGATGGTCATGAAACATTCATAATTTTGACATGCCATACATATGAATGAGATGTTGTCATTAAATCTCTTTTGCTCAGTTATCTCAGTGATGGAATGTTTTAAGATGTCTTTGTTTTGACAAAAACAAATTCAAACAAATCATCATTTGTCATGTCAACTTGACATGACCAAGCCAACATAACTTGTCATAAATCTGTCATAAACATGATTGTCATTGAGGCTGTTATAGCTGTGTTATTAATTTTATTACAGCATTATTAATAGTTTTCTTGTCCTCAACTACAGCTGTACAAATTAAATTTGTCATTAAATGTCATTAAATAATAGTGACGCTTTTATTTCAAAAGTATTATTGTAATAATAAAATTATCTGACAAGGTATTGACATTTTAACTGGGAAATTTTAATTGCAAACGTATTTGTTCCACTGAAAAAAGTGAGCAGCAAATATTCTTGACACATTTATAATGGCCACAGGATGTTCATGTTCATGTCAGATTTGCGACAAGCTATGTTGTCTTAGTAATGTCAAGCTGTCATGACAAAGACAACGACAGGTTAGGATGTATTTGTTTATGTCAAGTTGTCATAACAAAGACATCTCAAATAATGTCACCTTTGCGTTTAATGTAACTGAGAGAATAACATAATGCATAAAATCTCCTTCATATTCATGACATGTCAGGTTATGATTATAAAGGTGTAATGGCAGTCTTATTAGCACTCCTTGAAGTAAAGTGTTACCGCAGCTTTTTACTAATAATATATTATTTTAAAGCAATTTTGTAATATTACATCTCGTGTGTAATGTAGCTGGTCTGAAGTGTCAGGATAAATTGAGTTGTTTCTTAAAAGTGAGAACTGTTTCTGAACTGCCTGAAATGAGTTGTCAGTATTTCCACTCTCACGTTCTGCACAAGCCTATGAGGGTTTGTAAGAAATCTGCATAATGCCAGCCTATGGTGTTCACTGGCTGCCGGTGAACTCAAACGCTGCAGTTGTAGCCGAGGATTGGGAGAGTTTGGATTGTGTTGACATGTCTTGAAGATGATGTTTTCTGAGCTCCAAAAGAAAATCCATTTCGCATGCACTTTCAAAAAGATTTGGATCGATGAGTTAAAGCCAATGCAATTGTTACTGTTTATATTAAAGATCCAACAAGCCCTCCGGAGATAAAATTCAGGACCACGCATTGTTTTATGGAACAATTCTCATTATTAATAAACCATTAACTTTGATTTTTGCTCATTTAATCATAATAGTTAGGTTTAGGCATTGGGTAGTATTAGAGATGTAGAATAAGATCATATACTTTATAATAGCCAATATTTTAATAATAGGTAGCCAGAAGTTAAAAGTGAGAGTTGGTACTTAAACCAAAGTGTTAACAAACCGTTTAGTGCATGATTGTAAGCAGCAGACCAATCATTGCCGTATGACCAGTCAGAGCAGAGTAGACTTTAGGAAGGGAGTAGTTAAGAGAGTTAAGAACAGATCATTAAATAAACCATTTCAGGTATTGTGAGAAAAAAAGAGCTGATGCAGTAATGTTGATTGACCTTTGATGGATGTAAACCTGTTTTAGAAGACAATGCTTAGCCTGATTTAGTTTGGCATAATAGAGGTTCTTTAAATGTGAAGTACGTTTTTAAGTTGTTGTTTTTTTTCTCAAATATACTCCAATAATTCAGTTTTATTTACAGCTGTTGGTATGTTTCTGTTGAAATACAATGTGTATTTCATGTTTTTTCCTTGTTCCTTATTTATGTTCAAATATGGGGTAAACCTAAAATTTAAGATGCCCTGAAACTGAAAATTACTTTTTCATCTATATCTATATATATATATAATTAGCTTTTGTATAAGTAATTGTATTAATATTATATTTTTGAATTACATTAATTTTAATATTATGATTAACATAAGCTGTATGATTGAAGTTAATACAATCATACTTTATGCATTCATACATTCATTTTCTTGTCGGCTTAGTCCATTTATTAATCTGGGGTCGTCACAGCGGAGTGATCCGCCAACTTATCCAGCATTTGTTTTTACGCAACGATTGCCCTTCCAGCCGCAACCCATCTCTGGGAAACATACTTTATTTATGATTTGAAAATAATCATCACAACAAAACATTTAAACAAGCGTAAGCTTAAATATATTATTCTCCATTTAGTCTTTTCTTACTTTAAATACATATATATTTTTGAATCAAAATTCAAAAAGTGAAAAACTGTACAAAAGCACGCACATCACTCTTAACTGGGTGCTCAGCCAAAAACATGCAAAAATGCAACTATATGTATCCAATATGGCGGCAACACCAAAGCTCCAAAAATACAAAATGTATTAATTTAAAATGGCTGACACAGAGCGTGTAACGATTCGAGGCTCTGGCTCTTCATCAAACTTATTCATCAGATTTATTAATTTAATTGCTTTGCTTTGGTGTTGCCACCTTTTTGGATACATAAATCAAATTGAAGTAACTATCCGCTTGTTAATTCATCATGTAGAAAACTGATTCTGATTCTGATGTATGAAATACTGTTTCCGGGTCCAAGCCGCTATCCAATTAAATTGAGAAAATATTCGTTTATGACTTTTGAGTCACATCACACATTCAAGTGAATTTTATATAAAATCATAGTGTACACAACCATCTCTGGACTTGCTGCATCACAGATACCATTATTTTAACAATTTATACAAAATGAATCACTTTCTGGCCATTTGGATATTAGGCATGGATGAATATCTATTGCGATTGTGATTGTCGAAAGTGTTACATCGCTTTTTAAATGTTTATTACTACCATTTATTGAGTCTCCCCATTCAGTTTGATGTAGGGTTTGGACCTGGAAGCCACTTTGCATGACTTCACACTTAACAAGCGGATTATTATACTGTAGGCAAAACAGGACATCAGCAGATCTTGTTAAAAAGCAACAACAACAAAAAACATAAAAATCTGATAGAATAACTAGAGGTGTGGTAAAAAAAATCATTGGTCACACTTTACAATAAGGTTCATTAGTTAATGTTAATTAATGCATTTACAAACACGAACCATCAATGAACAATACATTTACTACAGTATTTGTTCATGTTAGTTAACGTTGAAAACACAGCTGTTCATTGTTAGTTCATGTTAACTCACGGTGCATTAACTAATGCTAACAAGCATGGACTTGGATGTTAATAATGCATTAGTAAATGTTCAATTATGATTAATAAATGTGGTACAAGTGTTGTTCATGATTAGTTCATGTTAGTAAACGCATTAACTAATAAACATCATTGTAAACTGTTAACAAATCATTCAACAAATCAATTCTGCATCGATTCTGACATGTTCCAAAAGCATTGATATTCTCTTTTGAATTGATTCTGAGCTTAGTTTTTTACAGCAGATGGCACTGTATGCTTTACAAACAGCTGGACTCTGTTTGCATTCAATTTCTTACAAATACCACATGAATGTAAAATAATCATTAAGAAAGTTAGGAAAGGTTTAGGCGATTTACAAGAGTGTAGTGAACTTTTTACATAAATCTTGGGATATAAACAATTTACATGACCTTTATCAGCCAAACACACAAGCACTCTTCCTCATGAGCATTTGAGTGTACAGTTAAAAACTAGCATAGATGACACAGTATTGATTCAATACAGATTCATACCTGTCAACCCTCCCGTTTTTCCTGGGATTCTCCTTTATTTTCAGTCTTTCTCTGAAGGGTGGCAATAAACATTAAAGAGCCGATCCTATATGCAACCCATACCGCCGAACCACCAGGGGCCGCCCCTTGCTATTAAATGTGAGTCCATTCTGTGCTTTCGTTTATTTAGGCATGAAACACTTTGAAATAAACATTAAAACAGCGTGATTCCCTTTCCTTTTTATTACAGGTGCCGTCGCTCCTCATATGCAATCCTCAAAACATAAAGCGGTGCGTGACTGTCAGCTGACGCGCTCCATAGTGATATACAGACGCTGTTTCCCAAACGGATTCTGTACATGCGATTTGAAGCGTAGCAACAAGTCTGTGTTTTGTGTGCGGGTTTGAACAGACATATACACATAATTAATAATAATAACATCTAAAGATGTCGATCTTGGTGATTTTTTTTTTCCAAACACAACTAATTTGTCCTAAATGAGCATAAAACGTTAGGAAAGCAGTCGAATGCTTATAACATTATTATAATGTATTTCAAAGTGACACCTCTGTTATTTAATGTAATCAAACGAAAAATCATAGTAAATGAGATTAATTCGTTGCTCTTTAATCAGAATGTGTGAGTTATACAGTGAAGAAAAAGTTAATGAGATTCGGGATCTTATCTTTTAATGAGAGGGGGTTGCTGTGTACCTGTCAACATATCTCAATGTTGACAGGTACACAGCAAAAACTCCGATGTTAAATACACAGTGTGATTTTTTTGGTGTTGTTCAGTGTTACAACTCGGAGTACATTTCAATCCACGAGTGTGAAAGAGCGTATATATTTAAGAGGTTTTGTGTGTGTGTGTGTGTGTGTGTGTGTGTGTGTGTGTGTGTGTGTGT
>CAIGQQ010033529.1:380427-391419 GCA_903798035.1 Danio albolineatus | reverse complement strand
TATATATATATATATATATATATATATATATATATATATATATATATATATCTGTGAGAGTGTGTCTGTCTGTCAGTGTGTGTATGTGTGCAAGTGTTAGTGTGTGTGTCAGTGTCAGTGCGTGTATGTCAGAGATCTGTTTGCATGTCTGTTTGTGTGTAAGAGAGTGTCTGTGAGAGTGTGTGTCTGTCTTTGTGTGCATGTTTGAGAGTGTGTGAGAGTGTCTGCGTGTGTGTGTGGTTGTATGCATATGTCTGTCAGTGTGTGTGTCTGTGTCTTGCTGTGTGTGTCTGTGTGAGTGTCAGTGTGTGTGCGTCTGTGCCAGTGTGTGTGCATGTGTCTGTTTGTGTGACTATCTCTGTGTGTGTGTGTATGTGTCAGAAATCTGTTTGTGTGTGTGTGTGTATGTGTGCGTGTGTATATGTGCATGTGTGTGTTTGTGGGTAAGAGAGAGAGTCTGTGTGTGTGTGTGTGTGTGTGTATCTGTGAGAGTCTGTCTGTCTGTGTGTTTGTGTGCATGTTTGACAGAGTGTGAGTGTCTGTGTGTGTGTGTCTGTAAGAGTGTGTGTGGTTGTGTGCATATGTCTGTTGGTGTGTCTGTGTCAGTGTGTGTGTATGTGTGCAAGAGTCAGTGTGTGTGTCTGTTTACAAGTGTCAGTGTGTGTGTTTGTGTACAAGTGTCAGTGTGTGCGTCTTTGTCAGTGTATGTATGTGTCAGAGATCTGTTAGTGTGTCTGTCTGTGTGTGTGTGTGTGTGTGTGTAAGAGAGAGAGAGAGGGTTTGTGTTTGCGTGTATGTGTCTGTGAGTGTGTGTGTGTCTGTCTGTGTCTTTGTGTGCATGTTTGAGAGAGTGTGTGAGAGTATCTGTGTGTGTGTGTGTGTGTGGTTTTGTGCATATGTCTGTCAGTGTGTGTGTCTGTGTCTTTCTGTATGTTTGTGCGAGTGTCAGTGTGTGTGTGCGTGCGTCTGTCAGTGTGTGTGCATGTGTCTGTTTGTGTGTCTGTCTCTGTCTGTGTGTGTGTGTGTGTCAGAGATCTGTTTGTGTGTGTGTGTGTGTAAGAGAGTCAGTGTGTGTGTATATATCTGTGAGAGTGTGTCTGTGTGTTTGTGTGCATGTTTGAGAGAGTGTGTGAGAGTTTCTGTGTGTGTCTGTAAGAGTGTGTGCGTGTGTGTGTGGTTGTGTGCATATGTCTGTCGGTGTGTGTGTGTCTGTGTCAGTGTGCATGTGTCTGTCTGTCTCTGTGTGTATGCGTCAGAGATCTGTGTGTGTGTGTGTGTGTGTGTGAGGCCTGAGGAGCACACGCCTGTGTGTCCAGATCCTCCCACGCTCAGCGGGAGAGCAGAGAGCATGCTGGGAAAGCTGTCCAGAGGAA
Organism: Danio albolineatus; assembly: GCA_903798035.1. Lineage (NCBI taxonomy): Eukaryota > Metazoa > Chordata > Actinopteri > Cypriniformes > Danionidae > Danio > Danio albolineatus. Next base: position 390,046 of record CAIGQQ010033529.1, on the reverse strand, counting down.
AGCAGAAGCGGTTGTGAGTCAGTGGTCAGGACGGAGTCTGGGTCTGTGACGCATCGCCATGAAGTGTGTGAGGAATCCGCTCGGGGTGCGGCAGATCAGGCGCTTCACACACAAACACACACATCAGCATGGGGTTATAGTCTGCCGGCGCAGTGTAGTTTATATTACATGGAGTATGACAGAACAGTGGCGGAGTGGTTAGCGCTGTCGCCTCACAGCACTCAGGTCTCTGGTTTGAGTCTCGGCTGGGTCAGTTGGTGTTTCTGTGTGGAGTCTGCATGTTCTCCCCGTGTTGGTGTGGGTTTCCTCCGGGTGCTCCGGTTTCAGTCCAAACACATGCGCTATAGGGGAACTGATCAACTAAATAAGTGTGTTTGGGTGTTTCCCAGTGATGGTTGCTGACGCTCGTGTAGACTGAGGTCGCCAGAGGTCGCTCACTCTGCATTGAAATGAACGGTTGCTTGTTGCTTTGCCACTTCGAGCCGCTTGTAGTGTGAATGAGGCTTTATGGTTAAAGTTGCTGCTCGTCCACCGGTTCCCGCCTCTGAATGAGCGAGTTGTAGGCTGCGTCCCAAACCGCATACTTCCATACTATACAGTACGCTAAACTCAGTACGCGAGCCGAGTAGTATGTCCGAATTCATAGAATTGGAAAATCAGTATGCGAGAAGTACCCGGATGACTCACTACTTCCGGCGAGATTCTGAAGTGCGCATCCCATACACACTGCGCTATCCCATGATGCCCCGCGAGAGAATTCATGAATGGGAGTAAAGCGGCGCAACTGACGCAGGTAGGTCACGTGACCGTGACAAAATGGCGGATGTAGTACGTCCGAATTCCATTCATACTTCTCACATTCATACTGTATAGAACAGTACGTACAGTAGCAGTACGTTTACATTCAAATGCAGTACCTACTGAGTAGTAGATGATTTCGGACGCAGCCGTACATTAAGGTAGCGTTCAGAAAAAACAAAACACAGTGAAGAAACTCGACACAGAGGCGCATAAACACCCACTGCCAGCTACTGTTTAAGAAGTGTTATTGCAGAGCAGCACAAACAACATGCAGAAGTCTAAACGCAGGACTACAGTGTAGAGAGAATGTTGATATGATTTATGAAACACGATCGGTGGTTTACAAATATATCGGGCAGATATATGTTTGTAAATCTGACTTTTGACTTTAAAAGGGTCAGTGCCTCACCAGCCACAAACATCACTGGACTACACGCAAGGCTCACACCGGGGGTCACCCGATCACTTGATGCAAAATAATAAACCAGCCTGAACACACACAACACTACAGTCATGCAATACACACTATTCATCATCATTAACTTATGCACATCACTGATGAGGAAAAGCTAGGTGATGTTAAAAAATACATCAAAATAAGGATCTTGCGGGGAATTCTGGGAAAGCCAGTTCATATTTATTCACTGTATATATTAATAAAACTTAACTATATTAACAGATATTACAGTTTAAAACATTAAAACCAGGGCTATTGTACAGTATTAATAATAATAATAATAATTCCTTACATTTATATAGCGCTTTTCTGGACACTCAAAGCACTTTACACAATAGGGGGAATCTCCTCATCCACCACCAGTGTTATTGTCAATAATAGCAGCTTCCTCTCTTGATTCCTCATTTCCTCCTGAAACGCTGTATTATTTTCTCTGAAAGCCGAGCTCTTTCTCTAGACTCCTCCAGGTTCCTCAGAAGACTCACATTTCTCAATCAAAGCTCTTTACTGCGAATGAGATTGCAGGATTCACTACGCAATCCTTCAATAGTCTTTCCCTCTGAGATCACATCCCCTGCTAATGCTGTGTGTTGTGATGTGGACACTATAACGCTGTCCCTAAACCTGAACACTGACACTTCTGTAACCGCTAACACTTAAACCTACACATTCAGTCCACTTTAACATTAACATTAACTAATAATTAAACCAACCATAACCACTAACTTGTCCTTAATGTGAACTAATCTAAACTAATCTAATCTGAACTAATCATTAAATCTATCCAAAGCACAATCTTAACCTTAACCAAACCAGTCCTTAACTTTAACCTTAACTAATCGTTTAAATTACCCAAACCACTAAACCAGTCCATAATCTAAACTTTAACTAAACCAGTCCTTAATCTTAACCTTCAATAGTCATTAATCCTACCGAAACTACTAAACCAGTCCATAATTTGAACTTTAAATAATCATTAACCCTACCTATACCGGTCTATGATCTTTACCTTAACCAAACTAGTCCTTAGTTTTAACCTTAACTAATCGTTTAACCCACCCAAACTACTAATCCAGCCCATAATCTTAACCTTAACTAAACCAGTCCTTAATCTTAACTAATCATTAAACCTACCTAAACCGGTCCATGATCTTAACCTTAACCAAACTAGTCCTTAATCTTAACCTTAACTAATCGTTAAACCTACCTAAACCGGTCCATGATCTTTACCTTAACCAAACTAGTCCTTAATTTTAACCTTAACTAATCGTTTAACCCACCCAAACCACTAAACCAGCCCTTAATCTAAACCTTAACTAAACCCAGTCCTTAATCTTAAACTTAACTAATCGTTCAACTTACCCAAACCACTAAACCAGTCCATAATTTTAACTTTAAATAATCGTTAATCTTACCCAAACCACTAAACCAGTCCATAATCTTAACTTTAAATAGTCGTTAATCTTACCCAAACCACTAAACCAGTCCATAATCTTAACTTTAAATAGTCGTTAATCTTACCCAAACCAACTAAACCAGTCCATAATCTTAACCTTAACTACAGTAAACTAGTCCATAATCTTCACCTTAACTAATCGTTAAACCTACCTAAACCGGTCTATGATATTAACCTTAACCAAACTAGTCCTTTAATCTTAACCTTAACTAATCGTTTAACTTACCTAAACCACTAAAACAGTTCATAATCTAAACCTTAACTAAACCCAGTCCTTAAACTTAACTAATCATTAATCCTACTGAAACTACTAAACCAGTCCTTAACCTTAACAAACCTTTACCTGTTTAACCGTCAATGTCCCACATATGTGATGTTTTCTGATAAATACCTGAACTTATCTCGACAAACTATTTATTTTTTTGGAGTGTAAACTCAGAAAGCGGGGTGAGGGTTTTAAGGGTTTAAGACCACCTTTACTATAAATCCTGTATCTTAACCAATCCTTAACCAACCCAAAACCTCTGCTGTCCACAAACCTCTGGCCTGTACTAAGTCTGTGTATCAGCAGTGATCAGTCATCGGGTCTTTATAGGTCAGTAAATCCAGAAACGTCCCTAAAAACATGATATTTTTAAAGTAATGATCATAATGACTTTCAGTAATTAATTCTCGGTGGTGATTGTGACACTGAGACAAACACCGCTGATGATGTCATGATGCTCTTCATAATGCCCATTATGATATAATAACGACTCCAGCCATGATTACAAATGCTAAATTACAGCTGCAGATCAGCGCTCATTAATGAAATGACATATTCAGCACTAATTAGATGAAAATGTCTGGAGATCTGAATATGCGAACCGTTCCTGTGGAATAAAGGCATTGATAATAAAGGTGACATGAGCGAGCGTGTGTGTGTGTTTTAGATGAAGAGGAGGCAAACGCTGCACTAGTTCATTTATAACTCAGACCTGGGTTAGGGAACCGATGGAACATGTGGCTCTTTGACCAGATATACTCTCCAGCTGTCTCCCTTCAATACTTATTTACAGTTTATAAGATTATAACCATCACTAGAAATCAGTTTCCTAATGAAAATACAATTACAGTTCCCTTTTCAGTGTATTTATTTTTACAGTAAAATGAATAAAAGCTTAGCTTACAACAAAAGAGTCAACCAATGCACGTGTGTGGTGCTGTGGATGAAGTTCAATCGTGACACCAGTAAAGGGCGAACACATACGTGTGGTCAGAACTATAAGTCATTTGCCCTTTATTCATTCATTTTCGGCTTAGTCCCTTTATTAATCAGGGGTCACCACAGCGGAATGAACCGCCAACTTAACTAGCACACGTGTTTTACGCAGCGGATGCCCTTCCAGCCACAACCCATCACTGGGAAACATGCATACACGCTCTCTCTCTCACACATACTGTACTCTATGGACAGTTTTAGCTCACCCTATTCACCTGTGCCGCATGTGTTTGGACTTGTAGGGGAAACCAGAGCACCTGGAGGAAACCCACACCAACACGGGGAGAACATGCAGACTCCACACAGAAACACCAACTGATCCATCTGAGACTCAAACCAGAGACTTTCTTGCTGTGAGGCAACAGAGCTACCCACTCCACCACCACGTCCCTCCATTTGCTCTTTATTTTCTCATTTATAGTAAGTATAATGTTTGTTCTTTAAAACTAGCCAACATTACTGCTGCATATTTTATGATATATTAAATGAAGTAGCTGTTATTTCTTCATATTAGTAACATGTTTATTTTAAACTATGGTGCTTTTCATAAAAAAAGAAAGAGTTTATTTACTAGAGTTTGTCTTTTCTATCTTCATGGACTTGCTCAACATGTTATACTTCATATTTGTTTATTTTTGAGTTGTGCATGAACATAAATAAAGGTTTAAACCTGTATATTAGGGTGTGTATATGCCCCAATGGCTCCTGCATTGCCAAAAATATTAGAAATTGCCGACCCTTGACTTTTAGACACTTCTGATTATCAGCTTCTGTGAGTCGGACAGTCTGTTGGACTGAAACACAGACGCCAGAAGGGGAAAAACACCAATTAATTCATTAAGGAGGCAGACATTGAAAGAATGGGACATCACAATAGTTTGAGCAGACAAATATACCCTGAACACACTGGAAAATACTTGTTGACTCAACTCATTTAGAAAGGTTGAGCTAAATAAATTAATACCTTTTGAAAAGCTTCAGTAAGCGGAACATATTGGCTTCAGTTTTATATACTTGTTTAATCTCCTTCCTTCAGACTGATTCAGATTCACATATCTTTAATGTGATTTACTCTATTGTCACTGTGCAAATAAATCCAGATTGTGAAGTTACTTGAAGTACAGATTTGTTTACTTCTAACAGGGAACAGGTGAGCACATGGCTCGTAATGTGTGACCAGACAATCTGCTTTATTTGCAAACATACTATAAATCTAAAAAAATAAATTTAATTTAATAATAAATGAGTATAAATAATATATTAAGCAAATAAATATGTTGAATATTTTGTGTTTGTCATGTGCTGATCTGTTCCTGCCTCTCTGTACCTCTTGTAGCCTCATTAGTGTAACTGTCTTCACCTGGTCCTTGTGTGTTTTACCCCTTTTATTGTGTATGCTTTTGTAGCAGAGGCCAGCTAGTGAATTGCAGCCCCCTTTGTTAGAGCAACCGACTTCCATGCAGAAGGTCGCCGGTTCGATTTCAGCTCGGAGCGGGTTGGGTGGCGTAGGACCGGTGGGGTTGCATTGGTGCAGTGGGACCGGCGGGGTTACACTTTTCCCTCACGTTCCCTTGGTTCCTGAGCTTCAAGAATCTTCTCTATTGTGTCCAGCTGTAGTAAGTATCCTTCTCTTAGTAATTATTTTCTATCATGTCATATTACATTATATCCTATATGCTGTGAGATTACAGGTTAACCATGTCTGTATATAATCACTTCTATTTGATTGTAGCTTTCATTTGTTTGTAATTGAATAATGTGCATCTTTTATAGAGCTGCTTTGGTTTGAACCATTAATTATAAAAAACACTATACAGACAAACTTGAGTTAAATTATATTTCTTTTCTTTGTTTAATTTAGTTTCTGTATTTAGTAGTGTGATTTACTGTCTCTCTTTTGTTTGTTTATTTGTAGTGCTGGGCAGAGCGAGGTGTAAACAGTTGAAGCAAATGTGTCGAGGCTCCACCTAGTGGTCACTTTTCAGGCGTTTCTCTGAAACCACTTCAGTGAAGAAAATGAATGGAGGGATTGTAACCCATGTTACATTATCATGTCATCAAGTGATTTAGGTGAGCATTTATTTATTTATAAATCCAATTTAAGGGAGTTTTACCTTTAAAGGTGCAGTGTGTAAGTTTGACACCCAGTGGTTGAACTAGGTATTGTATTCCTGGTTTAAAACACATGTAAGCACAGGTTGCCAGATCGAGGACCAACAGGAGCGAGTCTGACTATCGAGCCTAAAGGCTGATTTAAACCATGTTCTAAATAAAAGCAACGACACACAGTCAAAGGAATATTTTCTTTTTTTGTCCTAACGAACACCTGAAATTTCCATATTAGAAACTTCTACTTCTTGCAGCTGAACTACAGAAAACTACAGTGATCATCTCAGGTACTCCTCATGTGCTTTATTCAGTGTTAATGCTAATAATGTGAGTGTGAATGCTGTTTCACATGATATTTATTGCCATATACTGAAAGCAGCAGCAGATAGTTCACCTCAGATCTGGAGAATACAATAAACTGTCTGAGATTCAGCTTCAGAACTGAGACTCAGTGCAAACCAACACATATCAGTGATTCAGCATCTACATTTAATCATGTTAAAGAGGGTTAATATGTATTAGATTATAAACCTCACCATTGCGCTGGAGTGCAGTGAGTGCACTATTCTGTGCTTCTGAATGGCTGTATTTACATTTCTGTCGATTTTCGTCTGGTGCAAACAGCCAAACTGCTCATCACTGCGTATCTCGTCATGAAGCGTGTTGTTAGGACACGGGGTTACAGTGTAACCTGCTCACCTAGTGTTTAGGTTCCTTATATTTATATTATTTGCTCATTAATAACCCCCTCATGTCGAACTCTGAATCTGCGTCTCATTTCAGAGTCTGCTACTGTCCACCAGAGGTCACATTTCAGTCACGGATGCATTTTTTAAGAGCCTTCCTGACTGTATGAATGAAATATGCAGTTTTCCACCAGGGCAACCTGGGCTAATGGAATATAACTGGCTGAAGTGGCACTGGGTGTGTTAAAGAGACCAAAACGAATACAGTTCCAGCACGTAACGCACATGATCAAAGCAGAATATCTGACTTGTTTTTCAGATAAACAAGTATGTTCACTGAGCTTGATTCTAAATATATGCAAACATATGAGTCAAACACTTACACACAGCACCTTTAAAAACAAGATGAATAATCTGTCAATGCAGGGGTGCAGGAAGTAAAACACTTGTTTTTGATCACACCATTAGCAAATTATTTTGCTTCGATTTTGACTCGTAATTTCTGAAAACAAATATTTTTAATCTGTCAAAAAATGCTTTTTGATTTAAGGATTTTGACATTTTGTACTAGAAACAAAATAAGTCTCAGAAAAGCAGCGTTTATTTGCAGTGTACGCTATAAACAATCTGTAAATCAGCAGTTTTTTGTATTTTGTGATTCATGTTTTTAGTTTTCCCCCGATTATTTCTGCTTTTGAGTTGCATTATGGGTATTATGATCTTTCTTCTGACATCTCTAAACCTTGATAAGTGTGTAAAAGTGTGTTTTCTGCACGTGTGTATTAGTCTGCAGTGCTGTATTGTGTGTGTTGGTGTTGTATATTATGCTACAGAAAGCTTGTAATAAACTGCAGCACATTTACTGTTCCTTTACGCACTTACTGTATTCCTCTAGATCAGTGGTTCTCAAACTGTGGTACGCACACCACTAGTGGTACACAAGCTTCCTTCTAGTGGTACGCTGAGGAATCGCTGAATAATTAAAGTAAAAAAATGAACACTTTTAACCCTTTGACGCGTACGATAACACCGATGTGATCAGTAAATTGATTTTAATAGACTAAATCTTTTATTTAAGTGGCTGACAATAATAAATATTAATAATAAGAAGAATGAATCTGCCTTTTTTAAACTGTGCAGTGCTGTAGCTGCTTCATTAGGCCTACTACGCTACTGTACTTCAAAACCGGCTATTATGGTGCTACTTGGAAGGTCAATTTTTTCTAAGGTGGTACTTGGTGAAAACCACTGCTCTAGATATTATTTATTATATTATTACAAACAACTAAAATGTCAATAAAAGTCTCTGTTAATCTGTAGAGTTGAATTTTCAGCATCAGAAGTGAACAGAGCAGAGATCATCATCCCATAATGCACAAATAAACCCAAAGCACACAGAATACTGATAATTAACATAGATATATTACAGTGTAGATGTTGTCTGTGCTTCTGAATGACTCTTCTCCTCATATAATATAAATATCCAGCAGATTTACAGATGCATGTTTGTTTTAAAGCAGCCCTGAGTAGTGTTTTTCATCTTTCCTCTGTATTTTATGACCACAAGTATATTTATGCAGTTTCTCATTTGTTAATTGAGCTCTGACACACACACACAGCGACACATTTCGCTTGCTTTCTCCAGGGGTCAGAGCTCATCTGAAGCACTTCTCAAAATTAGCTGCTGAATTTACAGTGTATTTCTACTTTTAATGCGGCTCACTGTACATTTCCATAATGAAGTGCGTTAAAAAAACATGCAAAAATAGCTTGAAGAGCAAGTTTAACAGCACTAAACTCCTACAACAAACAGCAGCCTCCCCGTATTTCTCACACACTTCATTAATTTAAAATCGTCCTTTAATTGTGTTAATTGTCTGCCACCTAGAGGCCTGGAATTGGCAATTAATGTTTTCAGCGACGTCTTTAATAATGCATCGCCTTATTTATGTGTGTGTGGAGCTGATATTATTCAGCAGAAGTGTTGAAGCAGTGGAAACTAAAATAAATCACTTTAATTAGATGATAACGTTTCACTTTGGGAGGAGGTGTGAGACTGCACTTATGAAAATATCCAGACTTTAAGCTCAGTTTAGGAAGTATACTCGAGTAATGTGAGACAATAGAGAGCATTTGATTGGTCAGAAGATTTGATAAGAAGCTGAATTATGAAGATTTATCAATATAATAATAATAATGTAGGTGGAGGTGACAAATTTTGCATGTTAATATCTGAATGTGAATGGTCACTGTTTTGTACACTGCATTATTGATGTCCTTAAAGGCACAGTTCACCCAAAAAGAAGATTCAATCATTAATTACGCTCCCTTTACTTGTTTTTAACCTTTCGGTTTCTTTATTCTGTTTAACACTAAAGATATTTTGAAAAATGCTGTAAACCAGTAATCGCTGACTTCCATAGTATTCGTTTTTCCTGCAATGAAAGTCAATGGTTACCGTTTTTCAGCGGTCTCGTTCATTTTTAACGTTCATAAATGTGAACAAGTAACGATTTGATGAACTTCTGCAGTAAACCTTTATTCTGTTGAAGACCAGAAACCATTGACTTCCATTAAACAAATTCTATGGAGGTCAATGGTTACAGGTTTTCAGCAGTCTTCAATTATTAATTTTATTATTAATATTATCATTATTTCGTCAATTCTGCGTTAAAACTTTTTTCTCTTAATGATATTTTGAAGATCGCTGGAATGGGTAACCATTGACTTCCATACTAAAAAATACTATAGAGGTCAATGGTTACCGGTTTTCAGCGGCCTTCAATTATTTATTTTTTAAAGCATTCATAAATGTGATCAAGATGTAGATTTACTCTTATTTATTCTGT
>CAIGQQ010033529.1:369067-380417 GCA_903798035.1 Danio albolineatus | reverse complement strand
AGATACTATGGAGGTCAATGGTTACAGGTTTTCAGCGGTCTTCAATTATTTATTTTATTATTAATATTATCATTATTTCGTCAATTTTGCATTAAACCTTTGTTCTCTTGATGATATTTTGAAGATCGCTGGAATGGGTAACCATTGACTTCCATATGAAAAAATACTATGGAGGTCAGTGGTTACCGGTTTTCAGTGGCCTTCAATTATTTATTTTTTATAACATTCATAAATGTGAACAAGATGCAGATTTATTCTTATTTAATCTGTTGAAGACTGGTAACCATTGACTTCCATCAAACAAATACTATGGAGATCAATGGTTACCGGTTTTCGGCTTTTATTTCTAAATGTTTGAACTAGCATACTGATACTGACACCTAAAGAAACAGTATTTTAATTTCATGGGGACTTTAAAAAGTAGACCGGGAGCTTAAAAGTAATAACACACTGGAATAAACTTTTTATTTCATCAGGGTTCAATTCTGCAGTAAACCTTTATTCTCTTGATGATATTTTGAAGAGCGCTGGAACGGGTAACCATTGACTACCATAGTAAAAAAAAAATACAATGGAGGTCAGTGGTTACAGGTTTTCAGCGGTCTTCAATTATTTATTTCTTATAACATTCATAAATGTAAACAAGATGTAGATTTATTCTTAATTATTCTGTTGAAGACTGGTAAATATTGACTTCCATCAAACAAATACTATGGAGGTCAATGGTTACCGGTTTTCAGCTTTTATTTCTAAATGTTTGAACTAGCATACTGATACTGACACCTAAAGAAACAGTATTTTAATATCATGGGGACTTTAAAAAGTAGACCGGGAGCTTAAAAGTAATAACACACTGGAATAAACCTTTTATGTCTTCAGGGTTCAATTCTGCAGTAAACCTTTATTCTCTTGATGATATTTAAAGTGCGTTGGAACGGGTAACCATTGACTTCCATAGTAAAAAAAAAATACAATGGAGGTCAATGGTTACCGGTTTTCAGCTTGCTTCAGAATATCTTTCCCCTTCAGCACTCATACATGTAGAGAAGTGAAGACAGGGTGAACATCTGCATTAAACACAGAAGAGATTTTGAAAACAGCTGAACCTGTAATTGACTTCAGTGGTAGAATAAAACAAATACTATGGAAGCGAATGGTTACCGGTTTTTAGCTTTCTTCAATCTTTTTTATTCTCAACATTAATATGTGTTTAAATAAAGGTAAAGCATGAAAAATTCATTTTTGGGTGAAGTATCCCTTTTAAGACTGACATTGATACTGACATCTTGTTTTCATTTGATGGGGACTTTATAAAGTGGATATGTGCGGAAGTAAACTAACAGCACACCGGAGTCTTGATATGAAGCTGTGGTGTTTTTCAGGTGCAGCACTTCAGGGATCCGGAGCTCAGTGGTCAAACCCAAACCTAGCATGTTTTAAATCCTCCTCCTCCGCCGCTGCTGCATGTTGATCGCTGTGTTCTTCACACACACTCTCTGGTCTCCTGAACGCCTGCTGAGTGTGAATGCACCTTCAGCTCCTGGTTTACACTTCAGCTCCAGGTACAGCGCACTGCTGCGTCCGCCTCTCAGCTTTACAACATTTCACCACTTTAGTTTTATTCCTGGAATATTCTGCCTCACTAATAGATGTTCTTGCTAGCTTCACCACAAGCGAATGCTTCTCTTTCATTTCTGTCTTGTTTCTAGTCAAAATATCTGAATTTTTAAATCAGGAAGCATTTTTTTAGACATTTATTCATTCTTTTTTTTCTGCTTAGTCCCTTTATTAGAGTTGGAGTTGCTATATTAAATTAATGTACTCAGTGGCGGATTTAGGCATAGGCGTACCTGTCAAACATCGGGATGTGGAAATAAGGGATACGCCCACCATAATAATGGATACCCCCCACCCACCCCAAAAAATAAAAAAACATTAAATATGTTCTTCTGGAGCTGTTTTATTGTACATAAACAGGTCAACGGTCAGTAATGTTTTTTTTAATATTATTATTTACAAATGAAAATGTAATAGTACACATTAAAAAACAGCTTAGCTTATTAAAATGAGCTATTATAAAGAAATAAAATCAATTTATTAGATCAAAGAGCAGCGAATGAATCTCATTTATTTAGATGTTTAGTTTGATTACATTAAATAACAGAGGCGTCACTTTAACACTGCACACATCTAACGCTATAATGAAGCATTCGACTGCTTTCCTCACGCTTTATGTTCAGGTAGGACTAAATTAGTTGTGTTTGAAACAAAACCCCATCAAGATGGACATCTTCAGAAGTTATTATTATTAATGATGTGTATATGTCTGTTCAAACACACACACTAAACCCAGACTCTCCCTCCGCTTCAGATCGCATGTACAGAATGGGTTTGTTTACAGCGTGTGTTCATCACTATGGAGCGCGTCTGACAGTCACGCACCGCTTTATGACTGTGTTGAGGATTGCACAGGAGGAGCGACGGCACCTGTAATGAAAAGGAAAGGGAATCCCGCCGTTTTTATATTTATTTCAAAGTGTTTCATGCCTAAATAAAGCGAAAGCACAGAACTGACTCACATTTAAGAGCAAGCGGCGGCCCCTGGTGGTGTGGCGGTATGGTTTGCTTATAGGGAGGATCGGCTCTTTAATGTTTATCGCCACCCTTCAGAGAAAGACTGAAAATACGAGATAAATACAAGAAAACACCTTTACAGGATGATAGCGGGATAGAACTGTAACATACGGCAGAATCCTGGGAGAAACGGAAGGGTTTATAGGTAATCATAGGCGATACGGGCGATCGCCCTGGACGGCATCTTGCTTGGGGCAGCACGGGGAGACGGTGCACCAGTGAAAGCTTTAGAAGATTTACTCTATGCAAATATTAATTTACAGTAATCGCAGAATAAAGTTGTCAGGAGACGTTCACATTTGCTGTCTTTTGTTAATTTATGTGCAGCCGAAGCAACACTGGTGAAACCAAATGGACGCATGCGCGTACAGAACTATTCCCCTGCACCTCACGCACTGTGAATCCCGGTCGTTTACATGCACGCCGATAAAATACACACCGCTCATGCGATACGAAACCGGAGTAACAGCCTTTTATGCAGAGATCTCGGTTACAAGTCAACATAACTAATGTTATATATGTTAATAAATAGGTCAGGGAGGGAGGACTTAACATCGATTCTCTCTCATTTTTGGTAGATTTTATCATAGATTGTAATATTCATGCAAAAGATTTCTTAAGTGATCTTGGCACATCACTGTAGTCGTGTCTACAGGGTTTCCCAGTTAAATTTAGCATTGTTTTCTGTTATTTATTTAGAATAATAATTGTATAATATTATAATAATAATGATTTATTTTTAATAAATATAAATAAAATGCTATATTTACTGAAAACAAATGAATATATATCAATTATTAGTGAAAGTTTAGTTTGTTTGTATGTTGTCTGAATAGTTTGAGACAGTTCCGTGTGTTATAACCAGAGTTGTAGAAGTCATTTAAATTAGCCTCCACTGCATGTAATACATTAAATTAATGTTAAATTATAGGGATAACGCACTCAGAAATGAAATATCTGGATAGGTTTTAAACCTTTGAAGGATAGGTTTTAAACCTTTAAAACCTAAAAGGTTTTAAACCTTTGAGCTTATTTTGTTGAACACAGAAGAAAATATATTGTAAAATGTTGAAAACTAGTAACCATTGACATCCATAGTATTTGTTTACTACTACAAAGTAACTTATCATTATTATTATTATTATTTACTACTTATAAAAGTATATTGTTTAGTGTTCAACAGAAGAAAGACGCTCATAAAGCATCAGAAATACTAGCTTGAGAGTAAATAGGGAGTAAATGTTCATTGTTTGTGTGAACTGACCCTTTGAATTCACCTCGCTCTTCAACAACATCTCTGATTGGTGTTTACCGGTGTGAGGGGCGGGATCAACCTGTTAGTCACCTCAAGCCACGCCCACACGCGCGCGCGCTCCGTCGGCCATACTGCCGCGTTGCTCGAAAATCAAACAATAACGTTAATATTCTGTTTACACTCGATACATCGTGTAAATATGAGTTTAGAGTATATTTTCATGTTCTAGTTACACTCAAACTAAAGAACGAGTGAATTTTGGTGGTTTGGACCGTGTACATCGCCGCCGCGTCGCTGTCAAGACTGTCAAGCACGCGGTTTATCTGTAATGGCGGCCATATGCGATAGTTGTTTATTTATTTGTTTATTTATTTATTTATTTTGAGTACCAGTCAGTATATAATGTTGTTAACGCGCTGCGGTTGTAATGAAGAGGCCACACGGAAACTTTTGGCGGATGATGACGTCAGCTGTACGTAACTGGACGTGACAGATTCAAGACAGACTGCAAGTAAGCTATTTAATCATGCATTCACTGTAACGAGTGCTGTATATAGATAATATTTCTAAAAGATTTCACGTGTAAAGCAGTGTAAACGTGTAAAGTGCACTGACACTTTTGGTTTCGTTTTTAAATATGGGTTGAATTTATTAGCCAATCATGATAGAGAGTTGTTACTTCATTATTTGTTTAGTTCCCTCTATGCGAGGCTGGTGATACTTTTATTTATTTATTTATTTATTTTTAAGACTATTGAAAATGAAAATATTTCTGACTGGTATATCAAATATTATTATTATTCAGACAGCAGATAAGTAGGCCTATAGAAGGTGAACGTAAATAAATAAATAGCCTACACAAACAAACAAGGAAAGAAAAAAGGTATGTTTCCCTAGGTTTAAACTGGGTTTAAAATGTCTAAAATGACAGATTTTATGCCGTTCTTTCTCCAAAATACAGCATATCTGTCTCTAAAGGCAGTTTATTGGGAAATTTAGAGCAATACATCATATAGGCTTATATATTATTATTGAAATATAGTAAATAAATAATCTGCCATTAGGTTTCGTGAAATAATCTTAACCACAATAGTCTTTTCTTTTGGCTTAAAATATTTCTATCCCATTGGCAGATTATTAGCTTGTTTTAAGGAAAAGTCACTTCATTTTTACTTATTTCTTAAAATAAGACTATATGTTTTGCTTGACTAGAAAATGCTTCTTGATTTAGGTATTCTTAGCCATTTGGATTAGAAACAGGACTAGGCATGGGCTGGTATAAGATTCTGACGGTGTGATAACCTTGGATAAAAATATCACGGTTTCACTGTATTGTAATTACTGCTCTAAAATATACTCTTTTTAAATGTCTGGCTAAAAAACAAAACCTTTTCCCCCCATAAACACAATATATTTTATTTTGAGAAAATTGTGAAGTATTTTGGAGCTGTAAACCTGTCAGGCTGTGTAATTCAAGTGAATCATTGACTTCTGCGGTCTTCATTTGTTTAAAATACACAGACATCTTTACAATTTACACCAAAAACCTAAAAATAAAAAATGTAAATAAAACAATCTTACACATACCTTAGGAACGGTATAGCAGTAAATTTTGCCGGTATGAAAACATTGACTTTTACAAACAGCGGTATACCTTGAAAACGGTTATCGTCCCATGTCTAAACAAGACTAATTAAGTAGCACTAATTAATCTAAACTATTAACTAATATATGAGTTTCCTTCATTTCAGTGGCTTGTTTACATTCTGACTGACGACGCATCATCATAGAACATCCCATAATAACTCATCAGATACACCTTTTGTGCGAAATCATATGTTGAAGATCAGAATAGGCCTGTCACAATAATCAATATATCGACTTATCGCACAATACATGGACATGACCTCAATAATTTTTGGTGATGCAATATATATATCGCCCATACGTAAAAACCAATTCTTGCAACATTTTAGCTGATTGTACAACCTCTCTATCTCTATTAGAGGTGTAAGTGTGGTTAAAAAACACTATAGTATTTACCATAAATGACTAAAGTATATTTTGATGTGGGTGCCTGACAACTGTAAATAGATCTGATAGCAGATATCGTAGCCTTTTTTACTTTTACCTTGTTTTTTGTTTGTTAACATTTATTATTATTTGTTTTGGACATGCGTTTTCACATTCTGATTCCAATGCCTAATCATTGAATTATTAAATTGACTAAATTAAATATTCTTAAAAACAAAATATAATGTGTTCTTTTGAAGAGTGTACTTATAAAATGAGTGGCCTTAAATGGTCTTAAAATGACAATAATATCATTTATCGCGATATATTTTGGTGCAATATATCGTACAACAAAAAATAGATATCGTGACAGGCCTAGATCAGAAATGTAAGATAAGATATGTCGTTTTGCAATATTTGACAGTATTGCAGCTTGACAGTGTTTCTGGTCTCTCTGAAGAAGTCAGTTTCATCAGTCAGGTTTTCCAGCCGGACAGACCTTCATATGATGGAAAAATGTGTTTAAAGTAAACTTTGATGTAGTTTTGTCAAGATTAGAGCTGTTGTTTAATGAAGCGAGTCAGTATGAATGAATTATAGATGATTTGTGTTGCACTGGAGTTTAGACAAAAGAAAACTGTACTTGAAAAGCATCAGTTTAGCATTGAATGTTTTTGTTGATTGTGTGGTTTATTCACTGATTATTAGAGCACACAGTGAATCCGCTGATCAGAAGAGACTGAAAAACACATGTTAGCACAGGCCCTTTCATTGTGTGCAAATCAATTAACCATCATGTTGGCTGATTTTGACTCTTAATTTGGCCTCATCTTTCTCTGTGTTTCAGCAAATATGATGATTTTTGCTGACAAATCTCATTATGATTAGGAAAATGCATTGAAAATGTTCAAAAACTCAATACGCTGGGCAGATCGACTCTCCTTTGGTTATTTTTGCCCCATTGACTTCCCTTATAATCTAATTCTTCTTTATTGTAAAGCCATGGCAGCACATAATCATGCATTCTTGATTGGTTGGTTTTCCCAGTTGGGAAGTGTGTAAAATTAGTAATATTTACTCTTGATCATCAGTTGCAGTGCAAAAAAAAATCTTAGTTTATGACTTTTATATAGAGTATAATGTGCGTTGTGTGTGTGTGTGAGAATGAGGGAGACCTTTGCACACTTACCTTGACATGTCTGGGAAAATAGAAAATCAGCAGCTCAGCTCTCGAAACATACTGAACATAGTAAGTGTATTCATGCATGCACACTATAAATTGTTGTTTTACTCTACTGAAGTCCATAGAAAGGACAGAAACTCTTTTGCACAGGCCTATCTAAAGGGTTAATGCTGATCAACTGATGATCAACAGTAAAAATTAAAAGTTTTACCTCTTCCCAATAGGGAAAGCTATGGAAGTCCTAAGAGGCCATGCATTAAAATATTTTTTCTCTCGTTATGTCGGGATCATGACTTAATTATCTTGTGATCTAGACATAACTCGTTTTCTCGTGATCTCGATATAAGAAAAAGTTGTTTTCTCGTGATAATGACATCATTTTCTTGTGATCTCGACATAACAAAAAAGTTATGTCGTGATCACAACTTATTATTATTATTTTTTAATTTATGTATTCATTATTATTATTATTATTATTATTATTATTATTATTATTATTATTATTATATACTATTATTATTATTATTAATGTCTGGCCAGGGAGAGAATAGTCTAGCTGCAGACGTGCATTTGTGTAACATGTTAAAGGTGTTCAGAACAGCCATAATATTATGAGCACAAACGCTCGTGATTAATGTTCATTCATGATTATATTCATGTATATGATTATATATGATTATTTACAATAATATTCCCTCATCTGTTCCCATTTTAAAGCAGCTCTATATGGCACAAAATAAGTTGCTGCATGTATGAGTTAAATGATGAAGAATGATGAAGATTCTGCTTTTACTTTAATCCTTTCCGCAAGTTATTTACAATTACTTTAAAATTGCACCATATAGAGTTGC
Source organism: Danio albolineatus (assembly GCA_903798035.1). Taxonomy (NCBI): domain Eukaryota; kingdom Metazoa; phylum Chordata; class Actinopteri; order Cypriniformes; family Danionidae; genus Danio; species Danio albolineatus. The sequence continues at coordinate 372,481 of CAIGQQ010033529.1, read as the reverse complement.
TTTAAAATGGTAACAGTTGAGGGAATATTATTGTAAATAATGATATATAATCATATACATGAATATAATCATGAATGTACATTAATCACGGGCGTTTGCGCTCATAATATTATGGCTGTTCTGAACGCCTTTAACATGTTACATGAATGCGCGTCTGCAGCTAGGCTATTCTCTCCCTGGCCAGACATTGGCCAGATATTATTATTATTAATAATAATAATAATAATAACAATAATAAATACATAAATTAATAAAAACAAAAAATAAGTCGTGATCATGACATAACTTTTTTGTTATGTCGAGATCTCAAGAAAATTGTTGTGATCACGAGAAAACAACTTTTTGTTATGTCGAGATCACGAGAAAAGGAGTTGTTATGTCGAGAACACAAGATAATTAAGTCGTGATCACGACATAACAAGAGAGAAAAAATATTTTAATGCACGGCCTCTTATGACTTACATAGAAAGCAGCAACAATCATGAATGCATGATTATCTGCTGTCACGGCTTTGCAGTCAATAAATGTGATTATATTGGAAGTCAATGGGGCAAAAACAACACCAACATCACCAAAGCGGAGTCAGTCTGAACAGCACACAAGAGTTACTTTTTTTTTTTTTAATATGCATTTGTAACAGGATGTCTGTGGGGTCTTAAGAAGTATTCAAAGTTGGTAAATCAATTTAGTGATATTTAAGGGCTTTAGAAGGTCTTAAAAGCTATTTTATAAGGTATTACTATTAAAAAAGTTAATAAAAGTCGCTTTTCAAGGTTAAAAATTGTTGTACGAAAGATTAAGTTCCTATAATGCAGTGCAAAAGCAAAAATAAATGGCTAAAAATAATAACATGAATCACAAAATACGGAAAGCTGTTAATTTACGGTTATTTCTTACAGTGCAGATGCTTATTATCACAGCCTTTCCTCTGCGTATGCCTCATGTCAGAGAAACCCAGCCATAATATGCTCAACAATGCTAAACGGCAGACTCAAGAGCTAATCCAGCGGCTTTCGGGCAGTTTTGCTGCCATTATTTATGCTCCCTCAGAAAGAAGCATCTTTCTTTTCCTCTATAGTTGTCCAGAGGTTGTTTATAAAGAGACGAACGCTCCCGTAAATATATGTGACCATAAACTGGCATCCGGAAAACACACACTTCTCCCCCGTGTGTTTTTCCTTCAGATCTTAATGGAATTGCGTTTAGCATATTTCTGCTGCGCTTTATGATATCTCACGCTGATCAGTCCAAGACGAAGGTAATTGAAGGCATAAATCAGACTCTTTCTCTTGTGTCGTTCAGAACAAACACTCATTTTGTCGAGCATCATGTAGTCAGGGTAAAAACGCTTTGGTGGACTAATGTGAGACGCTACACACTGGCATTTTTGAGTTTTATAAGGGTCAGTTCACCCAAAGATGAACGTTTACTCACTGTTTACTCTCCCTCAAGTATTTCCAAACCTTTAAGAGTCTCTTTCTTCTCTTCAACACTAAAGAAGATAGTTTGAAGAATGTTTGAAAACCGGTAACCATTGACTTCTGTAGTAGGAATAACAAATGCTATGGAAGTCAATGGTTACCGGTTTACAACATTAGTCAAAGTATCTTCTTTAGTGTTCAACAGAAGAAAGAAACTCACAAAGGTTCAATACAAGGAAGAGTAAATGATGACAGACTTTTCAGTTTCCAGTGAACTGTCTCGCTAATGTAGTTCTGTTGATCGTGTGATCTTTAATAATACTTTTGACTTGAATACAAGTGGTTAATATTACTCATGGGTAGGGCCACACAGAATCTGCGCGCGCAGAATTCCGCAGATTCCCAGCCCATCATTGATTCTGTTTATTTATTTGTGTAAATGTGTGTAAATGTATATTTAATCAGTTTTCAAATTAATTTCAGTAATAATATTGACTAATATGTAAATATTCATGTGATTTATTTACAATACAGTTTGTAAAGTACTATTTTCAGTGTTTTAGTAGATATGTTATATGAGAGACTTGCTGTGTTTACCAAATAAAGTGGATCTAATTAGATTCGCATTGTAAACATTAAATAAATGTTAAAAATGTATCACTTTTTATTTAATATATTAAGGTTTTAGTTATGATACTCCCAAAATCACTCCGCATAAATCCACAGATTTTTAACAAAATACTCTGCAGAAATAGCAAAAACTGTCCGCAGATTCCATCTGGCCCTACTCATGGGCTGCACAGTGGTTCAGTGGTTAGCAATGTGGCCTCACAGCAAGAAGGTCACTGATTTGAGTCTCAGCTGGGTCAGTTGGTGTTTCTGTGTGGACTTTGCATGGGTAAAGTCTAGATTGGATACGTGGTCGGCCGAAAGTGCGACATGCACATCAATATAGCAGCATTTATTTATGACTGTATAACAATAATTAGGTTTAGGGTCGGGGTGGGGGGAGGCATTAAATACAATTTAGTGGGTATTTTAATAGATAGCATAAATAATACTCGGTACAACTACTGTTTTTACATTACTGTGACGGTTGGGTTTAGGGTTATGGTCCGGGTAGCTGATAATAAAATACAATAAATGGAAAATTTAATAAATAATATAAATAATTCTCTAAATTCCGGCCGCAACCACACTGCAAAAAATGCTGGGTTCCAAACAATTTGTTTGTGTTTTCCCAACACAATTTGATTAAGTTAACTTAATTGATCTTACAAATTTAAATGGATTGAACATAAAACAACTGAGTTGTCCCAAACCAACCTCAGAAATTGTGTTGATTCAACTCCTTTTGAATATGTAGCATGAACAAGCAGCAACAATAATTTTTTGAGTGCATATCCAATCTAGCAGCAACCCTTTGCATGTTCTCCCCGTGTTGGTGTGGGTTTCCTCCGGGTGCTCCGGTTTCAGTCCAAACACATGCGCTATAGGGGAACTGATCAACTACACTGGCCGTTGTGTAGGAATCAGAATCAGGAAGAGCTTTATTGCCAGGTATGTTCACACAATCAAGGAATTTGTTTTCGTGACAAAGCTTCTACAGTGCAACAGAATTACAAAGACAATGAGTGTGTGTGTGTGTGTGTGTGAATCACTACTCCATTGGGGCTTTTGGGTCATTGCGTATCCTTCCCTTATTGGTCAAGCCCCTATCACATGACTATAACGCCACCGGCAGACGGCAGACCAGCCTTCACTGTAAACAACAACATGGACACAGAAATGGGAGCGTTGTTTGCACTATTGTCCGTTTTAGACGCCATTGTGCAGTTAAACTCTGCCTTTACTACAACAGCTGCAGATATTCACAAGAGGCAAACTACTGTTCCAGCACTCGCTAATCGCTCGCGTTTACAGCTACTGTTCCAGCACTCGCTAAACGCTCGCGTTTACAGCTACTGTTCCAGCACTCGCTAATCGCTCGCGT
>CAIGQQ010033529.1:350798-362699 GCA_903798035.1 Danio albolineatus | reverse complement strand
TCACTGTAAACAGATCATTTAAATCAATGAATCATTTACTGGAGACTTACTGTAAACAGATCATTTGAATCAGTGAATCTTTTACTGGAGACTTGCAATGAGCTGATTATTTTAATTTGTGATTCCTTTACTGGAGAGTCACTGTGAACAGATCACTTCAATCAGTGAATCATTTACTGGCAACTTACTCCGAAGGGATCATTTGAATCGGGGAATCGTTTACTGGGGACTCACTGTAAACAGATAATTTGAATCAGTGAATCAATTAGTGGACCCTCACTCTGAACAGATTACTTGAATTGATTAATCTTTTACTGTACAGATCATTTGAATCGGTGAATCTTTTACTGGATACTCGCAATGAACTGACTATTTTAATCTGTGAATCATTTGCTGGAGAGTCACTGTAAACAGATCACTTGAATCAGTGAATCATTTACTGGACACTCACTGTAAACAGATCATTTGAATTAGTGAATCATTTACTGGAGACTCACTGTAAACATAATTTGAATCGCTGAATCATTTACTGGACACTCACTGTAAACAGATCACTTGAATTAGTGAAAGATTTACTGGCTATTCGGTCTGAATGGATCATTTGAGTCAGTGAATCATTTACTGGACACACAGATTTAATTAGCAATAATCCAAACCAAGCCCAACAAAACGGGACCAAAGCGAGCCGTGCTGAACCCTACCATAACATGCTTTAATAAACAAGGTCAACAAGGGCTGAAACACAGCCTCCTATCATAAAAGTATCATCTAGGGTGTCTGTATGACCGTCCACAAGCCTTCTGAAGTGACAGGTGTGTGTTTGGAGACGGATTGCAGATATGAGCCATAGAGACACACACCAGCGCTGTCTGTGTGTGATTGACATTCAGCCTGACGCAACGCTCTGAGCGGAGACTCTTCAGTAAATAACAACAGAGATTTCAGTCTGTTTCATCATCATCATCATCATCATCCATGAACTGTGCAGTCCAGCTGATGACTCTCTGATTGTTCGAATCAGTGAATCATTTACTGAAGACTCACTCTGAATGGATCATTTGAATTAGTGAATCATTTATGGAGACTCGCTCTAAAAAGAAAAGTTGAATCAGTGAATTATTTACTGCACAGTCTCTCTGAAAGAGATGCACTGAAATGCCACTGGACTCACACTGATCAGATTATTTAAATCAGTGAATCATTTCCTGGGCACTCACTCTGAACAGACCAATTGAATCAGTGAATCATTCACTAGACACTGTGAACCCAATATTTGAATCATTGAATCATTTACTAAATGCTCACTCTGAACATAACATTCGAGTCAGTGAATTGTTGACGACACTCTTCGAACGGATCATTTAATTCAGTGAATCATTTACTAGAAACCTACTCTGAACAAATCAATTAAATCAGTGAATCATTTACTAGACACTGTGAACACAATATTTGGATTAATGAATCATTTACTGGACACTTACTCTAATCAGATCATTTGAATCAGTGAATCATTTATTCGAGACTCACTCTGACCAGATCATTTGAATCAGTGAATTATTTATTCGAGACTCACTCTGAACAGATCATTTGAATCAGTGAATCATTTATTCGAGACTCACTCTAAACAGTTCATTTAAATCAGTGAATCATTTATTTGAGACTCACTGTGAACAGATCATTTGAATCAGTGAATCATTTATTCGAGACTCACTCTGAACAGATCATTTGAATCAGCGATGGAGAAGAAGGTTTTATTATTAACCATAATAAAAGTTTAAAATAATAAAAATAAATAATTTTAATTGTTTAAAATGTTTATTTTGCATTTTATACGAGTACAATATGGTATTTTATTCAATTAAAAGTGATACTCCCTCTCTGTTGACCATTTGATTGATCCATTGTAGCTGTATTAGAGTTGCGCAGATAGGCTTTTATTTCATCCGCAACCGCATCACAAAACTCATCATTCGTCCGCCATCCATCCGCACCAACATTTTTGACCAATTTTTAAGACCGCACCCGCCCGCCTTCTGCTGATTGGGCTCTTTATTTGAATGGCTTATTTCTTTTTATTATTAAATGAATGTTTCTTTATTGATTAAAGTCTTTTCCTTGCGTCCTTTCCTCTCATCCCGGAGGGGTGTAGCTAAGACACAAGGAAAGAAAGCAAGGAATGGAAACGAGGATGCACAAATAAGAAATGAGAAGCACCCTATAAAGCTCTCAGAATATCAGCAGTGAACTCCATCTCCGATCGGCACAAAGGAACAAAAATAAATAAATAGCCTAAATAAAACGCACTGTACTGTACAATTTTTTTGGTACAACCGCCCGCCAACTGCCTGAATTTATTCAAAATATTATTTTTCGTCACGTCATCCGCCCGATCCGCGGTTTATCCACGGCTGTACCCGCCAACCGCACATCTCTAAGCTGTATATTACTGCATTGCTTGGTTACAGTCACATGTTCAAAATGGACAGAAAAATGAAGAGACGTGGAGCGCAAAATAGAAAATGAATAAAGTAAAACATTTGTAAAACAATGCCTTAAAATGAAAACTGCCATGACAGGTTGGATAATAGGAGATTGGTAAGCTTAATCCACACTAGTATCACCATAGCGGCAGGGGGCAGCCGTATTATTCATTATCGCCATCTAGTCACTGTGCTTTAACCTAAATGCAGACGAGCTGGTTTTGTCCTGGCAGGGGGACAGTGATGCACGGCCACACCTGGACTGCGTCCGTAATCGCATACTTCCATCCTGTATAGTATGTGAAAAACAGTATAATTATAAGGGCTAAAGCCATAGGCATGGCGTAAAGCTGACTCTATGGTTCTTGATAGTTGTACATTTATGGACCGTCAGCTTCAAGAAGTTGATTTCTTATTCACTGTATTTAAATATTAATTAAAGTTACTATATTTATTTAGTCTAGAGCAGCAAATGACTCTCCAGTTTGATCCACTGTTTTGTTTGATAACAGAGGTGTGACTTTCAGAGTGCACATGATGAAAACATTAGTTTTGTTCATGCTCATTTAAGATAAATGAATAATTTAAGATAAATAAAACACGCTAAGACTGACATGTTTTACACATTATTAAGTGTATTTGTCTGTTTAAACACACACCAGAATCTCAGAGTATCTGCTTTCATTCATCTTCAAATCACGTGTATAGAAGCCGTCTTTATCACTATGGAGCGCGTTCGTCAGTCAGCGCTGTTACACTGGGATTGACTGATTCAGAGATTGCATAAGGGTGGCGATAGATGCATAAAGCTTTACTGGAAAAGATGTGGATGCGGGCATTTTTGTATTCCATTCAACATGCTGTCAATCCACAATAATGCGAAAGCATAATTCTCTTAAACAGTTCTTGCACTTATTTGAACCCGCATACCCCTCAGTAAAAGTGCAGTTGCACTCCTGGTTATACAAGGTTACACGCTGCAATCATTTACAACATACTCACTAATAAAAAGTAAACTACTACTTTGTCTTGCACAAATTAACATCTTTAATGACTGTAATTTATCTGTTTTTTTGTGCTTTAAAATATACTTATGCACTTTTTTTTAAATCAATAATTTTTTTGATTGTTTATATTAGTTTAATTAATTGCATGTTTCAGATATACAGAATTTTCAACCAGAAATCACTGAAAGGTGTTACTCATTTTTTAGCAAGCATATTTTATGCCACATTTAAATTAGCAGTGGATTTTAAGACTAGCTGAGCACCTGCTGGGAATTTGTTTTTCATTTAATTGCCAGATTTATAATTATGTTTGGCACTTGTTGACTTTTTCTAAAACTGATTTTGTAAAATTATTAATGATAACATCTGGTATGAGCCAAATAAAAGAGAAAAGGATATACAAAATAAAAGATGTTTCTTTCTGTAGTAATTATTGGCAGTAATTGCTCCACATGCTTCAATTTAAGTTAGCCAAGTGTTATTCATGTATTGCAGATAGTCCTGCAGGAGTGCAATAACATGATGTTGGTGGCATAATTTAGATTTATATACTTGAGCTGGGCGATTAATCCAAAAATAATGGAAATCGACAATCAGAACCTGTAATCGATCTAATTTTCCCCAGGTGGATTTTGATTATTTTGTTAAGGCTGATTTATATCGATAGTCACATAACCACGCACCTCTCAAAAATCTAACTACATGTTGCAAAGATGCGTAGCGTGAGCTCTGTTATTAGTTGTTTTGGTAGCGTTGACACAGAGACAGCTGCAGGACAGCAGAGAGCCGGTTGGAGCGAGTGTTTACAAGTGTGCAGTCCATGAAGGAGCTGTTTTGTGTGTACCTGTCCTGAATCATTCAAATCAATGGTATATTTTATTCTCAACAATCCTTTTTATGGAAGTGTCAGTGTTAGAGTTCAAGCCCTGATCAAAAATATATGCTTTTAGCCTATTTCTGGAAATTGGCTCCAGACTCAACTGAGCAGGTCATTCCTGCAGCAGGGAACGGTCAAGGTGAAAGTTCATCAAAGTTCAGCTGATCATTAATCATGACTCTGGAAAGAGTAAGAGGAGGTTCTCACACAGGACTCTTTTTTAACACTCCAGTGCTCTACTTTCCCCTATCCTCTTTCCCATTACTGTATGTAAACATGTGCTTGGCTGATAGTCAGTAAGGATGGGTGATAGTCTATCATTTGCAATATACTGGTGTAAATTCTTTGTGATAGTAGTGATAGGAAAACCATGTTTCTGAATGGTAGATTCTACTAATGCCATGTAAATGGCCAAGAGAAGTGGTCCCACGATCGAGCCCTGGGGCACTCCAGTAGCAAGATAATGTGACTTTGGTCGTTTTACTACTCCAAGATACATTATCAACAACAAAGAGCATAGAAAGATCAATTTATAACAATTTTATGATTATTTCTAAATATTAATATCAAAGATCACATCCGCTAGTCACTGACATACATATCAGTAGCACTAGAACTTTAAATTCAGCTTGAGTCGTATGTTTAACAGCGGCGCATAAAGCAGCAGCTAGTAATTTAAAAAAGAAGATTGACATTGTTGATGCGTTGTGCTTCTTGACTGCTTCATCTGAGCTGGATAATCAACACAACAAGTGCTTCTCTTGCTTGACTTCTGAATCTTTTAGCAATGTCAGATGTGCTGAGCATAATTCAACACATCGCTGTGATTCTCAAGTTCATTTGTTCTTATTTATTTGTGCTGATGACAAGCACTGTATAGCTCAAGACTAAACCATTTGCCTTTTTCACTTTGTTTTCTATTATATCTCTCTTCAGGGTAAAGTCTTAATTCTTTTAGTTTGGCTGGAATAATAATAATATAAATTTAAAAAGTGCAATATTAGGTCAGAAGATTTACTTTATTGTTCGATTGGCTACAGAACAATCAACCCAGGCTTATTATTGATATGTACCCCTGTATGCCTTTCTGGAGAGTGCCAAATACGTCACAGGAGTTATGTTTTTTTGCGGTTTTTATTGTCGCGAATCCACTAGAGGGCGCTATGTATGATTTTTCAGATCTCAAATTTCTCTCTTGAGTGACATTCGCGCCTGCTGTTCTCACATAAATCCACCAGAGACTGCTGTGTACACCTTTTCAGATCGTAAATTTTCCTCGCAAGAGCCATTCGCACCTGCTGTTCTCCCGTAAATCCACCAGAGGCCGCTGTTGGCTGACTAAATGACCAATCAGTACTGAAATTGTTAAAAAAATTTCATTTCCCGTCAACATTTGAGCGCTGTCGAGCACGTTCTTAAACACCGCTGATACAGAAATGACTGTGATTGGCTGTAAAGGTCATCAGTTCAACGAACTCACCACTGTTTACTGAGTGTAACCACAGATACAGGGACACTGGAGCTTTTCAAAGCCACATCAGATCAGCTGGTTTGTCTATAAGCTGACATTCCAGCGATCCGCTGATGAATCCGCTCCAGTGTCCCTGCATCTGTAGTTACACTTAATAAACAGCGGTGAGTTCAGTGAACTGATGATGACCTTCACAGCCAATCACAGTCATTTCTGTTGAGCATGTGAACACAATGGCAAATCAGAGCTGTTTAAGAACGCGATCAACAGCGCTTAAATATTAGTGGGAAATGGACGCTTTTAAAATTTTAGTAGCGATTTGTACCAAATTCCAGTATCATGACAACCCTAATAACCCCACCACCCCCATCCCTAAACCCAACCGACAGTGTTTTCAAAAGCAATCCAGAAAAAGAAATGCCCCTCGTCTGATTTTTACCACTTTTTCACATATTACCATGTTCTCACCCTGTTATTTACTTATTTAATTTTGTTTGCCTTTTATTTTTCTCTTAGCTGATTTCTGGAGCCGTTCTATGCCAGATCTGAACCCTGTCATCGCGATCAACTCCGCTCTCCATCTCAAATCCTTCAACATACGTGGCGTGCTACTGGACGGTCTGGTAACAGCGGAAAAGCCATCCACACGGAAATGTGGTAAGTGCAAAAATGAACGCCGTCATGCCTCCCTTTAGTGTTCGATTTCAAGACGCAGTCATACGTACTTCTGGCTACATAGTTTACAACCTCCAGAAATGTATTATGTAATGTAAGTTGTTATAAATGAGTTGCTAAAACTATTATATTTAAAAATACATTGAAAAAAGTTAACAATCTCTTGGAAAATATCTGAAAAACAATTCAAATTGAACATAATTGCGAATAATTTTGCCTTCAAATGTGAACATCTACAGTGTTGACTATATGCATGTGCTTACTGAATCCAAGCACATCTTAATATCCATAAATCTTGTTATGTATGTCCACCTTCTGTCTTTTATTTTTATATTTCAGACAGCTTGATGCACAGATGTGATGAAAATGTATGCATGCGTGCTCTCTTTCTTCATGACGGCGGGTGACGGGCATTAATCAATAGTGTATTAACGGGGCAGAGCGTCAGCGGCGTTATCAATCACATTTCCACCAAACACCTTTTATCATTTTCACACAAGCGGGACACGAGCCTTTGAAGAGATCCTGGCCGAAAGCAAATAAGAGCGAGAGTAAACGGAGGAGAAATATAAATCTGCAGCTGACACAACCTGGAGCGCCGGCTAAAAAATAGTGGCGGCGTTAAAAAAAGAGCAGGACACTTTCTCAGAGATGATGATCTGGCCGGCTTTCATCAGTTCAGACTGAGAGATGCTCAGATAACAGACTTCATATTAGTTGAGGACAGGGGACACAAGGTCAAGGCTTTACCGGGAAACACTCTAGTGCTCTCTGTTCAGGGGGGATTTGATGTATTATGAGGGTCCAGCGGGGCTAAAACACTAGAGCTGTGGCACAAAGAATCATCGGAGAAATCAATTCTGCATCGATTTCTTTTACTGATTTATTAATCTGTATATACGGCAGAACTTAGAAGGTAACAATATAAAATCCCCCCATCTGTAATATATAATATATATGTATATTACTGGCTCTAATACTTTCCTGTTTGAAAGAAAGCATGAAGGAAAGGCCGCTGGTGTGGCAGCTTTTAGCAGAGCGAGTCTCCTGTTCACTGATCTGAGAGCAGCACTTACAGGCTTTTCTGCGTCTGCTGGGAGCTGGAATTAACATTCAGAGTTAAAATCAGACTAAAAGTGAGGCTGAACACTGAGGAAAGCTCTGGTCTGATGTGCATCGCGTGTGTTTGAAGCAGAATCACTAAAGTAGAGTCTGAAAAACAACAAGCCATCTTTAAATGCAGCATCAGACTCCTAGAGAATTATGGTCATATTATATTATATTATATTATATTATATTATATTATATTATATTATATTTTATGTTATCATATTACATTATATTAAATTATATTATATTATATTATATTATGTTATGTTATATTATATTTTATTATATCATATTTTATTATATTATATACAACAGTGCTGTGTGATTCTCTTATTTGTTTACATGATCATGCCGTTGAACTGTTGTATAAACGCAATATCACACTCGTAGTAGTACCATATGGCTGTTATCGGCACTGCTGGAACACTAAGGCACTCGGCCGCAACACACACCTCCCACCAGTGCTGATATACAGCCTTATCACACTGCTACTCTTTATATTATAGCTAGTTTATTATACTATATTATATTATATTATATTTTATTTTATTTTATTTTATGATATGATATTATATTATAATTATAATTATATTATATTATATCAATTTATATTATATTATATTATATTATATATTGTATTTTATGATATATTATATTATAATTATATTATATTATATAAATTTATATTATATTATATTATATTATATTATATTATATTATATTATATTATATTATATATTATATTTTATTATATTATATTATTATATTATATCAATTTATATTATATTATATATTATATTATATTATATTATATTATATTATATTATACTATGTTATATTATATTCTGTTGTTTATGCATATTTGTAAGAAAACTCTCTCTCTCTCTCTCTCTCTATATAGATAGATAGATAGATAGATAGATAGATAGATAGATAGATAATTAGGACCATAAGGAGTCAGAAAAGTGTATTTTACAGTGAAATAAAGCTTTAAATTGACTTTCAGCATCTGATTTTAACTATATAACCTCTTCATAACCACTTCAGATGGCTACAAATGCTGCAACCTGATATTCTTACAATGAACTGCATATGTGAGCGTGTTATTCAGATTATAAATACACCACAGTAATTATCAGCGCATTAAAAAATAGATATTTAAGATATTGGTGTTTATTTTTAAATGACCTGGCGCCCTCTTATCTCTCAGAGTCATTAAATCCACTGTGGAAACTTTACATTCTGAGTTTGAAAGTAAGTTTTCAAGCCTTTTAATTCTTGTAGCTCATGTTTGTATTGATGTTTTCTGCTGCACCATGGTCGAATGCATACAATGAGAACCGTGAATACAATGAAATGCATGCATTGAGAAAAGATATAATGTTTAAACGAGAGGAAGCTGCCGTTCGGTAAGAGTTTTCCTTCTACTGTGAGTTTCTGTGACCTCTGAAACACTGCAGACCTTCAGGATCTGATCATAAAACAGACAAGCAAAGGCTTTCAGGACGGATGTTTTCACACTGAGTCTGAGTTGCTTTTACCCTCAAATATACCTTATACTGCAGCTCTTAATCTTTCCCTGGTGGACGTTTTTGAGCAAGAAGGTCTCAAGTGTGATCACCGATTTATTTATTTATTTGTCTTGGAAAAAATATCTTAAAAAACACATGTCATTGATCTACAAATGATGTTTGCGTTTCACACTGTGGTGTCGGGGAAAGTTAGTTTTGAAAGTAATACACTATAATTTAGGCATGGGCCAGTATAAGATTCTGACGGTATGATAACCTTGGATTAAAATATCACGGTTTCACTGTATTGTGTTTACTGCTCTAAAATATATTCTTTTAAATGTCTGGCCTAAAAACAAAACCTTTTTCCCCTTTGAACATGATATATTTTACTTTGACTTGTTATTTACATTTACTTTGACTTGTTATTTTGGTATTTTGGGGCAGTAAACATGTCAGGCTAAATAATTCAAGCGAATCATTGACTCTGCTGTCTTCATTTGTTTAAAAAGCACTGATGTCTTTACTATTTACACCTAAAAAAAATGTAATAATCTTACACATGCCTTAGGAACGGTATAGCAGAAAATTTTGGCGGTATGAAAACCTTGACTTCCACATACCGTGGTATACCTTGAAAACAGTTATCATCTGATGCCTTCTATAATGTCGATCTACTCGCCCAATAAACAGTGGCGCCCCCAGAAAGTTATCTTTGGGGTGGCCTGAAGAGGCCGCACCAAATCTTGGGTCGGCAAACAAATAATGAATTCAGTGTAGTGTTTCTGGTAAATGAAATAATGTGTTTTTAATTAATTTAATTAATAATCAAGCAAGTGCATGTGCAAACCAGATAAAAATCTATATTAACACTTTTCATTTATATAAATAACTTATTGTACAGCATGCAGTGTATGCCAGGGGTCACCAAACTTGTTCCTGGAGGTCCGGTGTCCTGCAGAGTTTATCTCCAACCCTAATCAAACACACCTGAACAAGCTAATCAAGCTCTCACTAGGTATACTTGAAACATCCAGACAGGTGTTATAAGACAAGTTGGATAAACTCTACAGGGATGCCGGACCTCCAGGACCGAGATCGGCGATCCCTGGTGTATGCCATGTCTAATATTAATGAAGAATAATAAATTAATTAATCAAACTGAACACAAGTCGTTACTATATACACACACTCACTAAACAGACCCTAATGTGATCAATTGTCCATATTCCTTTTTGAGCCCCAATATTATTAATACAGCTTCTTCTGTTAATGTACCTTAAGGAAATTTGTCATTGCTGTTTATTGAAGATGTGTGCATGCTGTCAACGACGATCAGGGGGAGGGGCAGCGAACAGGGCCTGTGCTTCCATAGAAGCGACCTAGGCGGGAGAATAGTGAGGGCGACATCCTCGACGACATCTATTTGAGAATTAATCACTTTCGCTTACACTTTCCTGTGGAGGGCGGCGTGATCGTCCGAGTGGCAGTTCAGCTTGCTCCGGCTCTGGCAGTGAATTAGCCACATCAGTGGCACCAATCAGTCCACAATAATTTAGTGGCTGCTTTTTATTTATTTATTTACTGAAATGTTGCAAATTTACGCATGTACATTTAAATTAATAATTAAATGTATCATAATGATACATCGACATGATATATAAACTAGCTATTGACTGTCTCACCCCCTTCCCTAAACCCAATTAATAGTGTTTTCATCGCAGCCTCATGCTTTTACATCCATTTTACACTGTTTTTTATTTTATCTTTAGTGTTAGCTGGTTTCTGGAATCATCCTTCGCTGGACGCCGTACAAGGAGAGCTGCCGAGCAAACTGACCGCACCAGAAGAGCTGCCCATACAGAGGTTAGTTTTACACACAAAATGCAGCCGGACGCATGCCAGACACATATTTGTGGTTTCTCAAAGATGTAACCCTGTGCACAAATCCCCAATAAGCTTGTGTTGATATATAATAGCAATGGCACAATTATTGCAGCGCAATACAGTATTAACTTTTTTATTTTTATTTTGTACTGCTCTGATTTTCTGATAATTTTACATATCAGCATATTTAAACAAGCAGTGAATAGTCACAGCTGTCAATCTTTAGTGTAGGCGGAGCTTATCCACCGTATGACATCATCGAGTAGAAAACTAAACTTCAAACTGGCTTCATCACACTGCCCTCAATATAAGCTGAAATAGCGGAGTAACAAGAACGGTTTGAGTTCTTCTAGGATGTTTTATGTTGCTATAATCTCTTATACGTCAAAAGGTCATGGGAATTTGGGCTTCGCAGTTAATCATTGTTAGTAATAGCTTTAATATTCAAGTCTGATGGATATTTCCTATCATATATTAGATTCTTAAGTCTTAAACGTTCTCTTACATATGTCAAATTTACCAAAGCTGATCCCACAGAATAATTAGTATTTGCATTTGCTTCAGAGAATAACAAGGAGAAAGATCTAAATAAGTAATTAAATAAGGATACTGTTGTGAATGAGGTAACAGAGGCAGATCTGGATCCATCTGCAACCTTTTATTGGTCAGAGACTTTGTGAATAACAGGCGTAATGTTAATTGAGTAATAGTAAAGGACTAGTGCATGTGATTTACCCATGGCAGATCTAATCCAAGAGGGCTAGGCTAAAGAGGCATCCAAAACACAGGCTAAAGTTTGAGCAAGATACTAATAGAATCCAAGGCAATAAGACAATAAGGAGATCCAAAAACATGTGCAAAATCCAAACGCAGAATATCAGAT
>CAIGQQ010033529.1:306176-321315 GCA_903798035.1 Danio albolineatus | reverse complement strand
CTATTCATCATCCATCCATCCATCCATTACATTTCCATCCATCCATCTATACATCCATCACATTTCCATTCATCCATCCATCCATCCATCCATCACATTTCTATTCATCATCCATCCATCCATCACATTTTCATCCACCCATCCATCAAATTTCCATCCATCCATTTACTTATCCATCTATGACATGTCCACCCATCCATCCACACATACATTCATCCATCACATTTCCTTCCATCCATCCATCCATGCATCCATCACATTTCCATCCATTCATCCATCACATTTCCATCCATCCATCATATTTCCATCCATTCATCCATCCATCACATTTCCATCTACCCATGCATTCATCCATCATGTTTCCATCACATTTCCATCCACCCATGCATCCACCCACCCACCCACCTACCCATCCATCTCCTTGTAGTTGAATAAATCAAGAATAATCATAAGTTAGCCCTGTTATAGTCCAACACTGCTGCTTATAACCCTGATGAAGTGAAAGTCGTTCCAGTAGTTCTACATGTAGAAATCATGACCCCAGACCCCAGATCCTGTTTTCTGCTTCATTACGACCGCTGGCTCTTCATGATTCTGTGTTTTTTATTTTAATGTGTGCACTGCAGCGATTTTAATTGCCCTGACAATTGATTTAATATGCAGTGATTGTGTTTTAACACCTCGTCAGCGCCGCACGCGAGCAACACGACTCCACAGCCCGTTTGATTATAATGGGAGATCTCTGTACAGGCACTGAGACTCACAATAAACTGACTGATCAAACCGGCGGGAGAAACATGAGCAGTGGACCCACGATGAGCGCTCGCGGTGAAGACAGTGATTATAATGGGAGAGTTCCAGTTGATCAAACATGCAGGATGTTCATGCCTGTTTATTATATGGGTAGCTGAGTAATAGGCAATACAAATACTTTATTTTTGCTAAAATTATTTGTGAAGATGAAATAGTTTTATAAAAAATAGTATATATGTAGTTTAAAGTCACAAACTTAATTAATTAATTAAAAACATTTGTACTCTATCAAAAAACTTTTCTGTTGTAATGTGTGATAATGTGTAATAATCCGTTATAATATGTCCTGTGGTGCGACATACTGTTGCAAAAATGAAGGAAAACAACCCTTAATAATGCACAATTCTTCAATTCACAAATCTTCATCGTTGAAGATTTATCTTATGAATTGCTCAAAAGCATTTTTTGTACTCAAAAATTTGCTTGATTTATTTATTTTTATTATTTATTTATTTTTTACGACTTTCTGCAATGTCAGGTCTGTTTATTATTCCAGCCACCAGTCTTACAGGTTCCCCCCACAGCTCCTGCAGGCAATCATGGCCAGCTTTATTTCTGTATTCTGACTCGTATCTGTTTTGTCATCAGTTGCGTTCAAGCAGCTTCAGGCTTTAGGTTTTACTTCACATTGTAACTCCACATAATCCCAAATCCCATGATCACAGAATCATCTCGCGTGACGCCGATATAGAGAGTGTTCACTGCCGCCGCAAGCTTAGGAAGTGAGACCGCTGTGTGTGTGGAATACAAGTATAGTAGTGTTTTCTGCTCGATTTCCGAAGAATTCTTTATTATGATCTTTATGAGCTCTATTTTATTGAAAGGCCTGCACGATTCTGGCTAAAATGAGAATCACATTTTTTTTGCTTAAAATCAAGATCAGGATTTTCTCTGGATTCTGTAGATGTAAAATAAAGGTTTATTTGAGCAGGCTATTATTATTGTTAATTCTCAAACATTTGGTAAAACAACACTAATATTATTAGGCCCATGTGAAGGTCTACTGTTGGTTATAGTGCTAAATTCTGTACAGACTTGGAATGGTGGATTTGAAAAGACTTTAAATATGTCCTGTTTGTTAATTCACAGTAAAGTGACGACATCAGAATACAACTATTCATAATTCTGAAGTTGAATTATTGTCTTTGTCATTTGCCATTGACAACATTGTTAGATAAAATGAGACATTTGTCATTATCAGATTCCTTTTAGCATTATATTCAACATTATATAGGCTAGAGTAGTTATACTGACCCAGTGAACATTTATTCTCATGCACAACACTCTGTGTTCGCTATAAAAGAAAAAACATGTCAAATACTTGTCATAATAATAACTGTAAATGCGTTATGATCATTTAAATGATGTGCGTCCCTCACTTTCACTTCTGAATGCAACTCATGGCTGCTGTCACTGTGAGAAAAAAACACACACATGCAAATCACACCTCCCGCGCTGCCCTCAAACGATCGCTCTGTGCAACAAACTGAATGTTTACAACTTTATTAGATGTTATTCACAACCTATGCAGGTTTTGTTCACTGAAGTAGGCATCATTGGCGTGCACACGTGCGTTCTCTGTAGTAAACAAACAGCTCACGAGTGATTTAACGGCCGCTAATACATCATTACTTTAAGACAGAAATTATATTTTTTGGGTGAATACCTCATAAATACAGTATGTGACACTTTTAACACCATTTAGAGATGTCTTTAGAGCTTCTCTTTAAGAGTCTGTCGCGTCGCTCCATGGTGCATTTGTTATTTACATGGTGACTCTGTAAGTATAAAAACTGAAGCTTCACTAGCGAGAGAACAGTTAAACAGAGCTTCTGCAGTGCGAGGATAAAGAACGAGCCTCCTCCTTTCAGCCTCTTTACTTTCTCTTTACTTTACTTTTACTCATTTACTTTGGTGGAGTAAGTAAACAGTGGAAACTCCCTCCACTGAACACATCCATCAGCCCACATATTTAATCTCCTTTGTTAAGAGCAAAGATTTGATCAAAACTATTTCTAAATTCAACTCTAATCTCCAGCAGAGGAATAAATGAACAATAATAATGAAGTGTGCTGAGCTATATCCAAACACACGTCCTGTTCTTATCCCCATATGCTGATGCAGACGTCTCCAAAACCCCACAGGAGGACAAATCTACACTAGTGTTTATTAAACTAATATAAATATGCAGATAATCAATAATACTGCTGATAATAATAATAACATGATGCAGATTGACATGAATACCCCTCCTTTAGCGTTTGAAACCGCATAGGCTAGGGGTTTACTCCATTTTATTTAAGTAAACTCAACGAATCGCTTTAAAAACCTGTTTTTCACCCTCTTTTGAGTAAAGAAGCAGTGTGCAGATGCAATATCAAACAATATACAACTTTTATTTATTTTATTTGTTCTGTATATGCAGCGCTGTATAAGTAGCCAATCAGATTGTGTGTGTCATCTCCGAGCTTAAACCTACCCCCCAAACATATTCACAATCGATAGCAGTTAACGGCTAAATATCACTCATGTGACCACAAGAAAAACAAAGTCCACAGCGCAGCGAGCCCTTATTGACACAGCGCCCGCACTAAATCCACAGCTCTGACCGAGGACTTGGATTTATAGCACTTGGCAGCCGTCGCAGTGAAATATTTTCCAGGAGTGAAATGGTGTGATCTGTTATTGAGCTTCTGACCACCTTAATCAAACAGATTCCTTTAAGTGAGCTGCTGTGGTTTGCTGATGCAGCGCTCTCATGCTTAGTGTTGTGTTGCCAGAGCTGGAAGCATGGGCGATTTGATGCTCACGCCCCTGCCCACTATGTTATATGACTGACAGGTTAACCAACCAATCACGTTTTGTGCTGTGCCATGTTTACAGGCTTTGCATCATTCATTCATCAGCGTCTTTAACAGTTTACAACAACAACACATCAGTACACTTAGTGATCTCTCAGCAGGACGTGTACAGTTGAATTATTCGCCCTCCTGTGAGTTTATCATTTGTTTTTCAAGTATTTTCCAAATGTTGTTGAACAGATTCAGGATATTCTCACAGTATTTTCTCTATTATTTTAATATTTTTGAGAAAGTCTTATTTGTTTTATTTCAGCTAAAAGAAAAGCAGTTCTTCATGTTTAAAACTCACCTTAAAGGGCCATGAAACACCAAAACGCATTTTTTGGGCTGTTTACAGTCATATCTGTGTCCCGCGCTGCTATAAACACTATTAGGACAAATATAATTGACTAAAAAGTGAAAATTGGTTGTTTTTTCGTTATTTCGAGCAAATTAGTTCTTCCAGTTTGAAACAAATGTTTGAGGCTGCGTCACGCCGATGAGATCCATGCGTGTGCTCCAGCGTGGAGAGTGGACGTCTGTACCGGCGAGTACATCCTGACGTCTCTGAGCGTGTGGCATTAAGTCATGACAAGGACGTTGTTCAACCCAATCAGCACGCACTATGTCATTAATATGCATGATAGCTTCGAAGAGTGTAGCTGTTACAGTGTTCAGACGGCAGAGCGACGCCAGGTTGCCAAAACTAGTGGAAGAATAAGGATTGTTTGGAGACGCAGGTCTTCAGTGTTGCGTTTATAAATGTGCTTCAACAAAGGTTTTGCTTTCATTTCCCGGCTATGAGAGCGCAGCTGGACTCACGGTGGATTACAGCACACGCCACGCGCAACAGAAATGCGTTTGTAAGAAACATTTTCACCCGAGAGCTCTCCGCATCTGGAAATGGTGAAATCCGGATCTGCCGCTCGTCTCCTTTTAAACAATACACGGCTCCAGTTGGTGTTCAGTGTCCTGTCAGCTGATCGGTAAGTGATTGATCAGTGGTGTTTGTTTGTTTATTAAGATGGTGAAGTTAGTTGGTTTCGTCAGCAATACTCTTTCAGTGTTTACAGACAGACCTCAGTCAGATGATTAAAACTGTTGCTGACTTTACAGCAGGTGAACATCACTACAGTATTATAGACTGAAAAATCTGTGTAAAGTGGAAACATCTTTATCAAACGATTACTGTCGTGGAGAATTTTCGCCGCATTTAGTGACAGAATAGTGTATACACACAGGGCTTTCTGACGCCGCCTACCGAGAGCATCTAGTTACCGAGAAATGCGGAGGATTTTTATTCCTGAAATACGCCATGTGTTTCAAATCCTCCATTAAATCTACACTCCTCCAGCAGTTACTAACATTTAATATCTGGTTTGTCACGAGGGACACGCAGGAAATGCTCCTGAATAAACTTGAAAGTGCCAAACTGCAGTTAAAGTCCACAAATTAATAATTTGGCAAATACTTGGATGACAGACGTCCATGTAGACACAGTCCCTGTCTTTCTCCCCTGCGTCTGTGTGTTTGTTTGAAAGTCAGCGCGTGCACAAATGGAAACTCCAATTTATATGCAAAACCTGACCCTGACACTCCCACCTAAACAGAGCTGGACACACCCACTTTCCTGAGCTTTTCCAGACAGTAGGTGTGAAAACACCCTGCTGAGACTGGGGGGTTTCGTGGCCCTTTAAGGTCAATATTATTAAGTAATTAAGTAGTTTTCACTTTAAAGTGTAAATATTTGAACAAAAATTCAAAGTAAGAAAAGTTTTTTTGTGCATAAATTGTATATATTGCATAAAAATATAGTAATTAAATACAATTCTGTGGCCCCTGGTCAACTATAACTCAGACTCATCATTGCATATCTTGCGATGTGACGATATATTGTGGAGCCCTCGTGTGCATGCAGTAAGTCACTGATTTATACTTGTCTCAGATAGTTATACGTTTATTAATAAGCACATCATTAATATAAACATTGCAGCTTTATTATTATCCACTGAGACTTTTTCCATGAGGGCTGATGAGGATCGCTGCACACTGGACTCCTGAAATCCTGTATATTTAAACCAGTCCGAGGACGACTGATGATCTGTAGTGATGGGTTGTTCTTGAACAATTCCTGAGTCCTCTCAGGGAGTGATTTGTTCTTTAGTACATGCACACATTAAGGAGGAGATTAGTTCCTTTTTTGAGTGTTATATTGAGTTTGAGTGATTTTTTTTAAGTAAAGAAACTCCTTTAAATCTTTAAATCGGGCCCAAACAGGACTTTTCAGCTTCATTATAAGATGTAACACTTTAAGAATAATAAACATTACATGCATCAGAACACAAAACAACAACAGCAGTGACACAATATTAATGCAAACTAGATGTTGACATCAGTTTCTGATTGTTCTCAAGCATGTTCAATCTACTTGAATAATGAATCACTCTGCTTCTCTTAACTGATTGATGCAGAACTTTAATGTTCAGTATTTAAACCAGCACATTATAAGTAACTGTGAGGAAATTACCTAAAAATGACTAGTAAGTAATCCCCCTTACTTTACTTTTTCCACTTTGTAAATAATTACACCCAACACTGTCCGTACGCATCAGATATTTAGCCAGATGTCCTCATCGTATGCTTTACGTTTGTCCTGTAGATGTGGAGCGGACGGGAAACAGTGCGTAATTAAAATGTCACTCTGGAGCCGGAGTTTAGAAATGCTTCAATGCATGTGCAGGAAAATGAAGAAGCACGCATTAAAGCGACATCTTCACGACCCGTCTAGCCCTCTGACAAAGATTAATGAGGTCTCATGACGGTCAGAATTATTCCCATAAATGGCTGGCTAAATAACATGTTGAAAGGACAGCTCGGGGACTTTTATCTGGCTGTTTTTTAAAGCTGAAGGGGGAGAAAAGAGCAGCGCTTTGAACCTACACTCTCAAAAATCAAAGCACCAATTAGAAACATGCAGGGATTTGGAGACTAATATCAGAGGAAAACTTATTATGCTCCTCGCTGAAAAACTTCTGAATTCTTTAGGCAGAGAATGGAAAGACGGAGAGAAGCATCTGAATCCAGAACAGTCAGCATCTTCTGTCTTTTAGATGCACGGATATGAGTTTACTAACCAGTCACACTTTACAATAAGGCTTCAGTAGTTTATTTACTAACATGAACTAATAATGAACAATACCTGTAGAGCAGAGGTGCCCGAAGTCGGCCTATCTGAAAAGAGAGGGAGAATGATAGGGAGTTGGTTATGCCTTTGACAGAGATCGTCATTTCCAATTTAACGTAAACCTGTTTCTAAAATACGACAAAAAAAGGTTGCCAAGCTGTATAGAAATCCTCTGTTTCGCCATTAATTGTATATCTAATTTGTTCTATTTGAATGAACTGCAACAGGTCATACATCCAATGAAAGTAGTTGGGAGGAGAAGGGTTTTTCCAGTTTAATAATATGATTCTTTTAGCAATTATTAAGCAAAAGGCCAATACATTTGACTGCAAAGATGACAGCGAAACATTTGTAGGATTGAGTCCAAACAGTGCCACTAAAGGACACGGTTCCATTTTTAGAAGAAAAATATCAGAAATTGATTTAAAGATTGAAGTCCAAAAAGAGGTTAACTCTGGACAGAGCCAAAATGTATGGTAGAGGGTAGCTGGAGCTTGTCGGCATCTGTCACAAATGGGATCGATTTCTGGATTTATTTTCAGATAGTTTAACTTTTGTCCAATAAATTCTGTGTAACAGTTTAAACTGTATCAGTAAATGGCGAGCACAGATAGAAGTAGTATGCACACGACGAAGAACGTTTGACCATTCATCATCTGAAAAAACATGGTTAACTTGTTTCTTTGTTTAATTGAGGAGCTGCAAATAAGCCAAATAAAATGAAATATTGCAAATGAATCAGACTTTAAGAATGTAAATACTGCCGCTTGACAGACAGAGGACAGAGCACAAGACACCAGCAAGCAAATCAAGACAAGGGCAGGAGCAGCTCGACTAGGGTATCCAGCATCGATCTCCGTTGTGTAATAAATGGGATTGTTTATGTTTTTATTATATTAAGTTGTTTAAAAAACATAAAAAACTATACCGCATTATTAAATAATACGTTTTAAAGCAACATTTTCTAGTTATTTTTAATTATTAGGTAATAAATTAAGAAATTACACATGGCAAATGAATGGTACGGTTTGGTATATTCAAATTCAGCCCACAGCCCTCAATCAAGTTTGTTTTTTGGCCTTTTAAAAGAAAAACCCTTGCTGTAGAGTGTTTATTAATCATAGGTCAACTGTTATGATTATCAGCGATCTAGTTGCTGCAGATCGCTAACGGACTACAAATCCGCCATTACATGGACTACATCAGGCATGTCCACACTCGGTCCTGGAGGGCCAGTATCCTACAAAGTTTAGTTCCAACCCAATCTGACACACCTGGTCTAGTTAATCAAGCTTTTACTAGGTTTTCTATAAACATCTTTGCAGGTGTGTTGAGGCAAGTTGGAGCTAAAATCTGCAGGACACCGGCCCTCCAGGACCGAGTTTGGACACCCCTGGACTACATATTCCAGTCATGCACCACTCACACGCACACAGCTGATGCTGTTCAGAACTGATTACATGGACTTTAAAAGCAGAACAGACACACACACACTAGTGTCTGAGTCTTCTGTAACAATACTGATGGGATAACGGAGGTAAAAGGTAATCAGCAGCACAAACTTCTTTGCTATGCTACAGTTGTTTCTGTCACCAAACCAATATTAATAATGCATATGAACCGCGGATCACAGAAAGACAACGGGACGATACGATTATTTACCGATAATCTTTGCATCCTTAATTCCAGCATATATTTTACACAGCGGATGCCCTTCCAGCTGCAACCTAGTACTGGGAAACACCCATACACACTCATAGACTAGGGCCAGTTTAGTTCATCAGTTCCCCTATAGTGCATGTGTTTGGACAGAAACCGGAGCACCCGGAGGAAACCCACACCAACACGGGGAGAACATGCAGACTCCACACAGAAACACCAACTGACCCAGCCGAGACTCGAACCAGTGATCTTCTTGCTGCCAACCACTGAGCCACCGTGACGCACATTTATTGAAATCAGTTTTTATTATTTATTATAATCACTTAAATTGCACATTTTATTCTAAATATTTGGTTAATAATATTTTTTTAATCATTTTAAAATATATTATAGCTCTTTGATAATTTCAGTGTTGATATTTGTCTGTGGGCGTAAACACATGCTGGAATAGTTGGCGGTTCATTCCGCTGTGGCGACCCCTCATTAATAAGAGACTAAGCCAAAGGTAAAAAAATGAATTTACCTATGTTTTAAAAAGTTCATCTTAATAAAATGATCTTATTTATTGCATTTTTTATTATCTTAAATTTTACATTTTTACTCTGAACCCTGTACTGAAGCCTGACAGTGATTTTTTTCTGTGTGTTAAATATGTTTAAAAAGTTGTGAGTAGTATAATACTAGTATATTGGTAACCATGAATGTTTTGGCCATTATTTGAGAAGGTGAAGTGATAATAATAATAATAATAATAATAATGTGTTCTGGTTTGCCGAGCTCATGTTTATTTTAGGACAGTATTTTCTGCGTACTCGTCTGAATGACGGATATGAATGAACATATACTCTGCAGATTACTGCATTTATTTTAATCTGTTTTCAAACATGTAATCTCAGATCTGCCGGGCACAATTACTTTAAAGTTTTACTTCTACATGCCTCATTTCTCAGCTTTTGCAGTGTTTCAGTGTGTATATTCGATAAACCTGACAAGGTCAACAAATTAAAATGCTGAATAAAGTTACAGCTGGATTTGTCGATAGTTCTCAGAGGTTAATTAACATTACAAACATAATTACATTACATAACGAGTTGCTCAATATATTCACTACATCTGCTTGCTGGAGGAACACAGACACACTTCTGAGGAAACTCTTTGCAAACCCTCGTCCATTCAGGCTGTTGATTTAGTGAAGCAGATGTATACAGCTGATGTGTACACCAGTCAATAATGCTGATGGAACTGAAGGCATTAACATAATGTGTGTATTTTTACAGAAGGGAACTGTAAACAGCTGCATATTTTTATATTTACTGTTACACACACACACACACACACACATATACATATGTATGTATGTATGTATGTATATATTTAAAATATATAGATGTTAATAAAACTAAATGTAGCTGTAGTAGACGGGTGATGCCAAAGCAAATGATGGAAATAATTGATCTGGTGTTGGCGCTCTGTTAGTGAACACTGCTCTGTCATCATTCCTATAAGCTCAGAGCGGTTTGATGAATCTGTAGCATTCGCCCTGACCCAAACAGCTTCATCAAGAGACTAATTAATGCACAATTAAACACTGAATAACTCGACTAATCACTTTAAAAGCAACACATTTACTCACCTTGTAAATAAACTCAACTAATCACTTTGAACTTTACGAACTTTTTACAAAATAAAGTCAACTAATTGATTTAAAGCAGAACGTTTACCCGCTCTTTAATCCAAAGTCAGCGAACGGTTTCGAAAACAGCGAGTTCACACACTTGTAAAAAAGAGTCAACTAATCGCTTTTATAGCAGTGAGTTCCTAAACTTTTATATAGTCGACTAATTGCTTTAAAAGCATTGTTCACAGTGTTTGCTTTTATTAGGCAAAGTCAGCTCACCGCTTTGAAAGCAACGATTTACAAACAATTAAAAAAATAAAGTAATAAAGTAAATAAAGCCAACTAATCGCTTTAAATGCAGTGTTCACTCACTTTTTAATGCAAAGTCATTTAATTGCTTTAATAGCAAGAGTTTCCAAACTATTATAGTCAACTAATTGTTGTAAATTTAGTTTTCACTCACTTTTTAAGGCAAAGTCGACTAATTGCTTTAAAGCAGTGTTTACTCGCATCTTATATAGTCAGCTAATCGATTTAAAAGCAACAAATTTACCCACTTTTTAATCCAAATTCATCAAATCACTTTGATAGCAATGAGTTTACACACTTTTAAAAATAGTCAGCTAATCACTTTGAAATCAGTGTTCGCTCACATTTTTTATGCAGTCAGCTTATCACTTTAAAAGCAGTGCATTTACACACTTTATAAATAGTCAAATAATCGCTTTAAAAGCAACAAGTTTACCCACTTTTTAATCCAAATTAATCCAATCACTTCAAAAGCAATGAGTTTACACACTTTAAAAAAAGCTAAAGTCAAGTATTCGCTTTGATTGCAGTGAGTTTATGAACATTTTAAGTCATCGACTAATCGCTTTAAAAGCAGTGTTTACTCAGTTTTTATGTAGTCTGCTTATCGCTTCAAAAGCAACAAGTTTGGCCACTTTTTAATGCAAATTAGTCAACTAATCGCTTTTAAAGAAAAGTGTTCACTTTTTATCAAATCAACAGACCGCTTTAAATAGCAATGTGTTCTCGAACTTTTACATAGTCAACTAATCGCTTCACAAGCAGTGTTCACTCCCGTTTTATTAGGCAAAGTCAACTAATCGCTTTGAAAGCAACGAGTTTTTATGCAGTCAACTTCACTTTAAAAGCAATGCATTTACACACTTTATAAAGTCAAATAATCGCTTTAAAAGTAACAAGTTTACCCACTTTTTAATCCAAATTAATCCAATCACTTTAAAAGCAATGAGTTTACACACTTTAAAAAGTCAAGTATTCGCTTTAAAAGCAAAGTGTTCACTCAATTTTTTAATGCAAAGTCTACAAATCACTTGTACAGTGTGCAGAAGTAATATCACACATTTTTAAAATGTATTTATATTTCATTCAGCATATACAGCAGAGTAAAAGCAGCACATCTCTGTCATCGTTCCCATAATCTCAGCGCGGTTTGATGAAACCGAGCGTTTGCTGCGACCCAAAACGGCTTCATCAAGAGCCTAATTAATGGCACAATTAAACAGGTGATTGCAGGAGCAGAAAGGGAACACACGCTGGAGAAAAGAGCTTTGGATCATTGGCGCCTGAGCGAGCGTCAGTAACAGCGCTGCAGTTTTCTTCGAGCGTGGCCCGATCATGTTAACGGAGTCATTTGTCTCATGATGTCGAATGATCAAGCATTGCTTTAAGGGCGCAGACAGTGTTGTGAAAGCTTTCTGCGCTGATGCATATTAAACTCAACCTGCCGTGACAATCGCTAGATCATTTAGAGGCTCTGAGGAGGAGCGCGAGCGTTTGTTAACCCATGTGTGAGACAGTCAATAGAAATGCATTTCCCCCAAGTCTGATTGTTTCAGATGCACACACTCCTGCAGGTTTCTCCTCTGAAGTTTCTTTGATTGTTTATTTCGAACACTACTTGTGTTTGATTGTTCGCAATATAAACATTTGCTCACCGAACGAAGAGCAGTGCATTAAAAAAAAATACTTTAGTGTTGTAAGTAAGGGATAATCAACGGCTTGCCGTGCGTTGAAGGATTGGTCGCCTCCGCGAAGTGCATTAAAATCCTTTAACACACGGCAAGCCGTTGATTATCCTGCTTATTCCATGGTCATTTACCAAGGTAGGCCTACGTTTAAAATAGTTTTGCTGTTTGCAGCGTAATATTAGTCCAATTTTTATTTTATTTTTTTTTGACAGTTTTTTACATGTTAGATTTTCTAGTCCCTCCGCTGAATCAGCTGTGACAGGCAGACAGAGAGAGCATGTTCTGCTGTTTATACCTGCTAATATTATTAAGATGCGATTTCATCAGTCCGATCACAGGTGGACAAATAAGACATTCCCAGTCACACGTTTCTTTTGTCTTTCTACCGCTTCTCTGACGAGGGAGGATCTGTATAATAGCTGTTTTCCCTTAACATTACCTTTAATACTGCAAAACCTACAGTATAGCAGAATTTCCGCGATTTGTATTTCATAATAAACATACAGATCTTATAAAAGGTACCATATAAATTAAATACGCATTTTCAAGTCAAGTGTACTCCTGATTCTTTGAAGCAAAAAAGTATATTTCAGAAATCTGCTGTTAAATATAGGTACATTATGCATAATGAAAGAACATCAGGACAGGTAGGAGAACATTCTGCTTTATTTATCTTCTTTAAAACAAAAGCAATCAGCCAAACACGCAGGATCAGTGTAATATTACATTATTTATGCTCATAGAATAATTATACAAATAATAGGTTCAAAAGTCCAAAGACTGAGCGTTAAATACAGCAAAGATTAATTATATATCCCGTTTCAACAACAGAGATGCAGGAGATTAGATCCAGCGGTGTAGAACCGGAGATTCTCTGGGCGACATAAAGCTTCCCTCGGGGGGAGCCGTTCACGGAGCTGCCGCTGACCGCCTGGAGCTTCCAACATTTTTAAAGAGGCGCTTTCACACAAACTGCCGATTTGACTTTAAAATAACTACATTCTCGCTTGAAAAACTCTTAAAACTTGATTTTGTGGCATAGTTGATGAGTATTTTCCTAATTTTACGCATTTCCCGTCCGCCATTAACAGCCCTCAGGGTCAGTCAGCTGAAACGGTAGGCTACAAATAATCATTCCTTATGAATTGATTAATTATTCATAAAAAATGAATTCACCGCTGCTTATGACGACAATGCCATCGTCCATCGTGATGTTTCATGTTAGACATCATACGATGCCAAATTGGTTGACAACGCCCAACCCTAATATTGACAAGTTAAATGTGCTTGATATAGGATCATTAACATTTGCATGTGCAAATTATTGCATCAAGTAGTCTTTTTCATGTCATTTCTTTCACCCAAGAGTGTTATGGGCTGGTAAGGAGGTGGTGCCAGATGCGATTGTGTTTTCCACTGCCACATAATGAAAACTTACTCAAGTTTATTGTGTTGTCCGCATAATAAAGTGTTTTATTAAATGATGTTACATCAATCTGAGCTTTACAATGGCTGAATAATTCAAAAGGCCACAAAACGGGAACATTTCCATTAACCGGCCCTGCAAGTCATCATTAAAAGTGCAAATTAGCAGGGCGTTCACATTTATGGATGTTGTAAATTAAGCCACAGTGTTTACAGGAGGAAGTGAAGTTAAGCAGATGTCAAATACTGTATATTTATTGTCTGCGTAACACAAAAGGACTCACTCCTTTCCTCTCATCCTAAAAAGAGTTGCTCAATCAATAGTCAAAACACATTTAATGTCTTATAGAGCACAAGCGTCGTCTCCAAGAAGTAAAAACATTACTTTCCTCTAAAGAGAGAGAGACCAGATGATTAAGAATCTGCCAGTGTTTTTTGTTTGTTTACATATTGCAGCAGTTCAGGAATGAGTTGCATGAAGAGTGAAGTTAAAACATTAATGCTCTGCTGCGTTTGAAAATATTGAAAGTATCACACCACCTACTCTAAACCTTAACAAACTCACATGTGAGGGAAAAACACATTTGCTGAGACAGCCACGGTGGTTTCTCTTGCTTTTACCAGTCTTTCAGGTATTTTGTTGGGATGGGTGTCTCACAAGTGCTTCATCCTCATCACAACTTTAACCCATTGGTTGGGTTTGTGCATTGTTGACTCTAAATTGAGTTAATACAACAAAAAATGTACATTTTAAACAGTGACATTTAAAGTAACAGCGCTTGTGCCATTGATAGTAAAGAGTTTGTACCGTACTAGAGGAAAGTACTTGAATTGATCTGCTGTGGTGATTCTACCGTCACTATCGAAACACAATAACTACAGTAATATAAACAGATGATCCACTGCTGTAGTTTTCTACAACCTTAGGCTGAATGAAACATGATATGCCACAGTTTACTGCATTTACTTTAGTATAATGTGGTATAAATGTACTACAGTAATTAATAAAAAGTATGTCAGGTCACTAAAGTTAATACTATAGTACGCTGCAGCCTTCATTAACAAAGACTTTGTAAATATTGCTAGTATTTCCTCTAAATTACTGTAGTATTTTTCATGTGGGTGCTAATATTGGTGCTTTTAGTGTAAATATTAATACCTGAGATGTACACTGTAAAAATCCTGTTTTAACTCTGCTTGGGTCAAATGTTGACAAATCCAATGTTTGGTTCATTTTTTTCAGTTAAATATAAATGGTGTCTTTTAACCCAATGGTTGGGTTAGTCTGTATTTGACCCAATATGAGGTTAACACAATTCAGAGTGTCAAAACAAGCAAGTTTAAAAAGTTACCTCCAAAGGGACAGCGTTTGTACCATATTATGGTAAAGTACTTGATTTAATCTGTTTTTGGGGTTCTACAGTTGCTATGGAAACACAGCAGCTATAGCAATTGATCTGTTGTGGCGATTCTACTGTTGCTATAGTAACACAGCAACTATAGTAATTGATCTGTGGTGGTGCTTCTACAGTTGCTGTGGTAACACTACAACTCTAGTAATTGATCTGTTGTGGTGATTCTACAGTTGCTATGGTAACAC
>CAIGQQ010033529.1:226736-239568 GCA_903798035.1 Danio albolineatus | reverse complement strand
AGCATTTCTACAATTCTGTCAATCATATTTCAAGTTCAGGAGAGAAGCAAAGGCGGCCGCACAAGTCTTCACGTTGTTTTACAAACAATATTCAGCAACCGCGATTCTCATTTTAGCCACAACCGTGCAGCTCTAGTGTCCGTGTTAAAAACAGTTTTTTTTTTTTTGCTTTTTGTGCAAACTGTGATGCATTTAATTTAGCAGGATTCACAGACTGGCATAGAGTTCGAAAGAACAGCATTTACTGTGTTTAAAACTCCTCAGACCATTGTGTAAGTTTTTAGCTTTGTTGTTGGAAACCCAACACAAAAATGTCATTAAAATATATTGTCATGAATCTAACATTGTTCATATTTGACCCATCATTGGGTTCATAAAACTGAGCCTTTTTATTAAACGTAATATTTCTTACATTATTTCTCGTACACCTTATAGTTTATCATTTGCAGATCAGTATGATGCAAATATACTCACTAGTGTAGTTTTATTAACGCAGATATAACGATTCAGTGCTTTAGTGTGTCAACAGCACATTTACAGCCATAGGTGTGAGTGCGTTTGCCTCAGTATTCAGCATTTGATTGAACTGAATGAACTCTTGTTCTGGGTCAATGAACTGAAGCATAACTGTAGTGAAAGTGACGCACACACACACACACACACACACACACACACACACACACACACACACACACACACACACACACACACACACACCTGCATTATTAAACACACAGACGAGACAGTCACTTTAACATCTCACCAGACTGACCGTCAGAAGTGTTCACGTCTCAGTCTGATTATCCAGATTCACTCACACAAGAGTTCAGTGTTCGCTTCAGTCGTGACTCAATCCACCCGCTGCATTAACTGTGACATCGTTACATTTGCATAATAAATTTGGAGCGTCAAAGTCAATTATAAGGTTTGTGTGAAGCTGAAATGCATGTAGAGTCTGTGCAATATTAGCAGATGACCTCAAGTGGATGATTTCTGTTTAATACTGCGGTGAAATCTCAATATATATATATATATGGTGTACTGTAAAACCATCATTTACACAACACGATCTGCTCTGATTGGCTAGATTGGCTTCACTCTACTCTGGCTCTGATTGGCCAGATTGGCTGTCCTTTCCTTTGATTGACCAGATTGCCTCTGCTCTGATTGGCTAAATTGGCTCTACTCTGCTTTGATTACCCAGATAGACTGTCCTCTTCTCTGATTGGCCATGTTGGCTTTATCTGGTCTGATTGGCTGTACTCTGCTCTGATTGGCCAGGTTGGCTGTTCTCTTTTCTGATTGGCTCTACTCTGCTCTGATTGCTCTAATTGGCTCTGCTCTACTCTAATTGGCCAGCTTGGCTGTACTCTGCCCTGATTGACCAGGTTGCTTTTACTCTGCTCTGATTGGCTCTACTCTGCTCTGATTACCCTGATTGGCTCTACTCTGATTGGCTCTACTCTGCTTTGATTGACTCTACTCCGCTCTGATTGGCTATACTCTGCTCTGATTACCCTGATTGGCTCTACTCTGTTCTGATTGCTCTGATTGGCTCTACTCTGCTTTGATTGACTCTACTCCGCTCTGATCGGCTATACTCTGCTCTGATTACCCTGATTGGCTCTACTCTGATTGGCTCTACTCTGCTCTGATTGGCCTGGTTGGCTCCACTCAGCTTTGTTTGGCCATGTTGACTCTACTCTGCTCTGATTGGCTATACTCTGCTCTGATTACCCTGATTGGCTCTACTCTGATTGACTCTACTCTGCTCTGATTGGCTCTACTCTGCTCTGGTTGGCCAGATTGGATCCACTCAGCTTTAATTGGACATAATGACTCATGCTGCCACATTGATGCTGCTTAATATACACTGAAATTTTTTTTCAGAGATCATTCCTTGGATTTACTCAATTTTTTTAAGTTAAGTGGTTGTAAACAATTTATTTGGGCTGAATTTAAACAAAAAAATTTGGTTGAAAATTACTAAATTCAATTTGTTTGTTTAAAATGAACATATAAATTGTTTGACATAATTTTGTCATTGTGCTCATAAAACCAACTAAACATAAATCATAAGGATTTTCAGAAATCGATATGTCTGTACTATTTGTGCACTATTATAATGCTTTCTGTTTGAGGCTACGGTGAAATCTGATGAATTATTACAACATATAAATATAGTACACAGTAATACCATCATTTATGTTTTGATGAATCCCTGACAACACAAATATACTATTTAGTACATTGCAGTTAGACAAACATACTCTTAAAAAATACATAAAATATTATACTGTTAATTTTTCAGAAAGCATTGCTAGAGAAAATGGAGAAAGATGTGATTTGACCTTGTATTGGTGTAGCTTCAGCTTAATGGAGCATGAAATGAGTCGAATCCTCAAGCCTCAGTTTCACTTAGTGTTGGTCTCTTGATTTGATTAACTTCACAGCGTTATAAACCGGAGTGTCTGCACATGCGTCTCTGGGACATCTCTGTGACGTCTGCATCTTCATGTGTCCGTATGTCACTGATCTCCTGGTGGACGTCAGATCATCCTCCAGCAGATTTACAGCCTGTGCCTGAACCACACGACTGAATACACGTCTCAGTCTGAGCTCTTGTAGAAGTGCTCCTATTCTGCTATTGTAAAAGGCCCCGTTTGTGTTTTGTTGGACTCCTACAACAGGTTTACTTGAATCCAAGGTCAAAAAACACTTGAGTGTTCTCAGTATATCCACTGAGCGTCAGCTCTCTTCTTCCGCTGGCTGAAATAGTTGCTTCAAGGATTTGTTTTCTGTAAACACAGAGTTTACTATACTCTACTATGAGTTGTCAGGCTGGCCCCTACTCTGCTTTCAGTGGCCAGGTTGGCTCTAGTCTACTCTGATTGGCAAGATTGGCCCTTCTCTGCTCTGATTGGCCAGATTACTATGCTTTTATTAGCCAGATTGGCTTTACTCTGCTCTGATTGGCCAGATTGACCCTAATCCGCTCTGAATGGCTAGAATGGCTTTACTTGGCTCTGATTGGACAGATTGACTCTACTCTGCCCTTATTTGCCAGATTGACCCTATTCTGCTTTGTATGGGTAGATTGGCTTTACTCTGCTCTCATTGGTCAAACTGACCCTACTCTGCTCTGAATGGATAGATTGGCTTTACTTGGCTCTGATTGGTCAGATTGACCCTATTCTGCTCTGAATGGGTAGATTTGCTCTACTCTGCTCTGATTGGCCTGATTTGCCCTAGTCTACTCTTATTGGCCAGGCTGTCTCTAATCTACTCTGATTAGCCAGATTGGCTATTCTCTGATCTTTTTAGTCAGATTGGCTCTATTCTGCTCTGATTGGCCAGATTGGCTTTACTGTGCTCTGATTGGTCAGGTTAGCTCTACTCTGCTTTGATTGGCCAGATTGGCTCTACTCTGCTGTGTTTGGTCAGGTTGGCCCTATACTGGTCTTATTGGTCAGATTGGCTAGACTATGCTCTGATTGGCCAAATTGGCTTTACTCTGCTCTGATTGGCTGTATTTGCCCAAGTCTACTCTGATTGGCCAGGTTGTCTCTTATGTACTCTGATTAGCCAGATTGGCTCTGCTCTGATCTTATTGGTCAGATTGGCTCTATACTGCTCTGATTGGCCAGATTGGTTTTACTCTGATCTGATTGGTCAGATTGGCTCTAATTAGCTCTGACTGTAGGTGTGTGCTACCGTATTGCTGCTGTATAATATGCTGAGAAAATTAATTAGTTACACAAATATTACCACAAGGTTGAAACTTGTCAGTGACCATAATGGTGTAATTTTAGTGTTTTAATCATATTACTATTATTTGTTTTATTTAATATTTATAATGTAGTATTTTCAGTGTTTTCTAAGTTAAATACCCCTCTACTAAAGCTTTTGTTTTTATTATTATTCAAAAGGTATTCAAACAATCAACCAGTTATAAAGTAGGATTGAGTACTGTATAGTTTGAGTAGGATTGAGTACTGTATAGTTTAATAAATCAAAATGTTCGATTAAATGTTGAAGTCTCTGACTGACAACTCTTAAACGAAGATAATTGTACATTAAATGTAGTTCTCTGTAGAAATGAGTCTTACTTTTCTATCCATTTTAAACAATTTGCTTCTGCAAGAAACATTTTGGATATTAAAGGATTTGCATTTTGTTCTTTCTGTAAAACGATTCATTTATTTATATTTTTGGATAAAGTTGAAACAATTATTGAAAAATTATCACTGTTAACATTTTACAAATAATAGAGGAGCACAAATAAACAACAGCAACAGAAAAACAACAACACTACAGTCCAAGTAAAGCGATCATTCATCAGAGAGCAACCCAAGACGTTTCTCAACAGTGCAAGTTTGAAAACATTTACGCAGACTCACAGAAATGAGCGTCCGCCCCTCACATCAGTTTCTGCTCCGTCTTCTGCAGTTTCATACCTTGTTAGTCACAAATTAATTACGATTTGCGAGCTGTGAAGGCCTGTGAGAATTGAACGCACCCCTTGAGCCTCATTAGTGGAGAATGTGAAACTGTAGAATCAAACTGCATCGAACAACCTGCCATTTAACAAACACTTTAATCCACAATGACTGTCTGCTGCTCGCTAATTGCTGAAACTCTTCTGCTGAAGCGTCCAGAGGTCAAGAGTCCGTTAGAGGACGCTTCTACATTAATGGGGTTAACTTCACCTCAGATCAGAATTAAAGGGACAATTCACCCAAACTGATCACCCGTCACTTGTCACACTTCTATTGAATGCAGAAGAAGGTGTTTTGAAGAATGTTGGAGTCCTGTAACCACATAGGATTTGTTTTTCCTGCTATTGGTGTCGATTGTAATGGGATTTTAACATTTGTAGGGCTGCACAATATATGGTTTCAGCATCGATGTCACAATGTGGGCGTTCAGAACAGTCACATCACAACATATGCAATGTTGAGTCTGAATTATGCTAAATTATTATTGCTGAACATGCATGGTTTATGGAGTCGCTGCTTAGTTTAACCCTAACAGAGTGAAAGGTTATCGTTTGCATGTGTTTTTAAGGCCTGTGACTGAGCATTTCAAGAGGGTTTAAAACATTTGGGTACAAGAAATGATGATGTCTGGAGGTTAGAAGGTATTTTGAAGAATGTTGGAGTTCTGTAAACACTGACTCCTGTAGGATTTGTTTTTCCTGCTATTGGTGTCGATTGCAATGGGATTTTAACATTTGAAGGGCTGCACTATAGATGGTTTCAGCATCGATGTCGCAATGTGGGCGTTCAGAACAGTCACATCACAACATGTGCAATGCTGAGTCTGAATTATACTATATTATTACTACTGAACATGCATGGTTTATGGAGTCGCTGCTTAGTTTAACCGTAACAGAGTGAAAGGTTATCGTTTGCATGTGTTTTTAAGGCCTGTGATTGAGCATTTCAAGAGTTTAAAACATTTGGGTACTAGAAATGATGATGTTTGGAGGTTTGACATAGATTAATTGTATTTAATTATTTGTATGTTTTTCTTACTCAGAATTTTTGTCTTGTTTCTATGAATATCAACAGTTCAAAGCCAAAACAAGTTTATTTTGCTCACCCCATTGGCAGATAGTTTGACTTGTTGTAATGAAAAACTCCTTAATTTTGACTTATTTCTTCTGAAGGTGAAAACAAAACAATATTTCTACTTCAAATTGAGACATTTGGACTCGAAACGAGACAAAGTAAAGGAAGAAGAGCACTTTTTGCATTGTGATTATGCAGTTTCTGTACCCAAACACTGTTAGACTCCCCAGAAAACAGTCAAACAGTGCTGTTCAAACCATCTCACCAAACTACTTTCATATCACAATATTAATCACATTTAAAAATTAAATATCACAATATACAGTTAGTCCAATATCGTGCAGCCCTAAAAGATATTGTTGTGGGTCTTTTGTGACATGTTGGATGAGTTGTGGATGACTGATCCATGGTGTAGTCATTTGTACTGTAGATAATGACTCTTCCTGTGGTTTGTTGCAGTCCCGAAGCTTCAGAAATGGCTTTATAACCTTATCCAGACTGATAGACCTCAATTTTTTTCTTTCTCATATGTTTCTTTTAATAGATCTCAGAATGATATCAAGCTTTTGTGGATCTTTTGGTCTACTTCACAGGTCATATTTAAGTGATTTCTTTATTATGAACAGGTGTGGTTAGAGAACTGAACTGAACATACACCACAGTTATGTTTTAACGGGGACAAACACTTTTTCACACAGGGATGTGTAGTTCTGTATTTAGTTTTTCCTAATTTCATAAGAAAAACCTTCATTTTTAAAAACGTATGATGTGTCACTTGTCTTATCTTTAATTTATTGGATTATCTGAAACATTGAAGTGAGACAAGCATGCACAAAAATAAGAAATGAGTAAGGGAGCAAGCGCTTTTTATACTTTATATATAAACACAGCCAAGGAAATCAAGCTGTAGAATGGCCCAGCCAGTCGCCTGACTCGAATCCAATAGAGAATGCAAAATAAAGGTCAGATTTCAGAAAACTCACACAAGCATGAAGATTTAGACTCTCTATTGAAGTCTGTGAGAAACTCACACCTGAGCAATGCATGAGTCTTCAATCTCCGTATGAGAGGCGTCTTTAAGCGGCAGCACCAAACAACACTTCAGTAGTTCAGCGCTCTCTCCTTGTGTCATATTGTTATTGTACATCACTATTTTTTAGATTTTGTTTTATTTTTATGCTTGTATTGTTTAGGTTTTTACCAAAATATGCTTCAATTCCATGTCAGCAGCTCCTTTAGGAATATTATTCCCAGGAAAAAACTTAACGTGTTCAATACTTATATCCCCCACTGTATGCCGTATGTACACCTTAAAACACCCAGAATCTAGTCAGAAAAACATGATGTAAATAAAGGATGTGCTGTGAAGCTAGCGTAATTATCATTCATAAATATATCCACAACAATCAAGCATGCATGCTTAAACGGCTGGGCATTTCTACTGATATGTTGAGTATTGTGTCCTGGACTCGCTCTTGTCTCTCTGCTGTTGTTTTCCTCTTCTTAAGTGTGTCATTACGCTCAGAAAAGAGGGTCAGTCCATTACTTTTAATTCTGCATCATCATTACACTGTGAAAATCAAATAACTTTAAGGTCCTGGAGAGTGTTTCTCATCAGAAAGCCCATTGCCTTCAATTTCCACGCTTGTGAGAGCGAGCCGTTGAGTTTCCCCTTCTGAAGTCATCACAAGAAACGAGTCTTCTGGAAATTTCACGTGTTCATTTGCATGCATGGTAAATAAGTGGAAATTTAATTTGGAGTGTTAATAAAACTCACAACTGGTTAATTTATTTACACTCTAATCCAATGGGAATAGGGAGAGCTGCGGTTCGTGAATCACTTCGATTTTTTCTGACTTTCTCATTTAGATTTCAGCCTTTGAGCTGTTTCACGGCTTCAGTCGCTTTAGAAGACATTTCTAGCGTCACGCAGAGGCACTTGTGGAAAGAAATGTCCTTTTTCTGCTTGTGAATGACAGCTCGGCATGGGGTTTGATTTGGTGACGCCGGACACACACTCGCCTGTGGCTTTTCCTCGTCAGCTTGTTCCCTAATTGGACGGTTGAACTTGAATTGGAGCGACTCTCAGAGCAAGATGTTTTTCCATCAGGTCTTGTTTTCTCGGTCAGATGTGTCTTGAGCATGAGCAGCTGTAAGATTCTGATTGCATGATAACCTTGGATAAATACATCACTGAGGTTACTGCTCTAAAACACGGTCCTTTTAAAGGTCTAGGTGAAACACAACAACTGAACACAATATTTTTTACTTTAGGAAACATTTAAAATATTGTGGAACAGTGATCATTCATTCATTTATTAATTTTCCTTTAACTTAATCCCATTTTTATCAGGGGTCACCCCTGTGGAATGAACCGCCAACTATTCCAGCATATATTTTACAAAGTGGATGCCATTTCAGCCGTAAAACAGTACTGCTGAAAAAAATCCAGTGTTAAATCTATAGTGTGATTTTTATTGGTGTTGTTTAGTGTTAAAACTGAGTACATTTTAATCCACAAGTATGAAAGAGTGTATATTTGAGAGTTTTTTTTCAAGTGTTAAACTTTTAACCCAATATGCAGTGTATTTCACACTAGTGATGGGAAGTTTTCAGATGAACAGTGATCAAACCAGTATGTTTTACGAGTCTTGATGATATGATAAATTGTAAGATATGTTGCATTAATTGTCATCAGAAGCAGTGTACTATATGCACTCATTAGTTTATATACACATGCACAATCCATTAGAGAACAAAAACATTAATGAACATTTAATAAATCTGTTTTATATATTAACACTAGGGCTTTGCAATATGGACAAAATAATCATATTGTGATTTTTGGAACAAATATTGTGATTTTATTAGTGATTTTGGCAGCTGTTTTTGCTTCTTTAAGCACGCTACACACACACACACTCTACATGTATTCAGCGCACAAGAAGTGCAGAACAAAACATTTCACAATGAAATAACACAGTATTAAGTGTAATAAATAAAACTGCAGTAAAACTGTCTTTAAAACAGACAACATAAACTGAAGATGAAGTAAGCTCAGCTCTAGTTAAACACATACTGTACACAGCAGCACTCACTGCTGGATCAACAACACTGTAATAAACTGTGTTAAAAACAGACAACATGAAGAAATAAAGATGAACTAACCTCAATTCCAGTCAGAACAATAAATAAAAACTAACGTCAATCAAAACCACCTATTCGCTTCTCCCGCTCAACTTCAGTGCGCAGAGTGAGCTCTGATTGGTTAACATCTTTCTCCCGCTCAGCTTAGCTGTGATTGGCCGGTGTGCTGCGTCAGCTCTGATTGGTTAACATATTAAAATCATGCGCACAAGGACGTTAACAAAAATCGTAATAAATTAATGGAGAAAACTGCAGCCTAACGCCGTTTAGAAATTACGTGTGCTTAAATCGAGATTTTTTTGTGATTGTGATGAATTACACAGCCCCAATGAACACTTTGGAGGGTAACACACACTCCAATTTGATGTACGAATAAACTCTTAATGTGTTAAAATGAACGCTGTGAGTAATGTACATATTTCACACTTTAGAAAGTGTTATTTTAACTCTAAAATGGTGGGAGTCATATTACACCCAAGGAGTGTTAAATTAAACTCAAATTGAGTTAAATGCACACTAATTTCACACTCATACACACACACACACACACACACACACACACACACACTATGCAGGGCTCAACTATAAGGACTGCCCGATGGCCCGGGGCCAGTGTGAGAGACGCTCAGGACAGTAGACAGGATTGTTACGGGTCCGATCGGGCCAGCGCTGCCTCGTCACTAAAGTCTGATTTTAAATTAATGCGACTATTTGTCATTAGCATGCAAATACAGTCTTAATTTAGAAACGGTTTGTGCTTTAAGCCTATAAATGCTGCCCACTCTGTGCTGTCGTAAATGCCATATTGCTTTCGGTTCCTCTTATCTGATTGGATGTTGTGAGCTGCTGTTTTATTCTGTAACCTGGTAACAACCAGTACAGAGACGGCAACATAGCGGCATCATCAGATTATGAGGATTACAGAAAACATCTGTTTCTAACGTCTAAAGCAGACATTTACGTGGGTTCAACACAATGAAACAAATGGTGTGTTTTGCACAGTTTGAGAACCTCACAGTGGCTCAGTGGTTAGCTTTGTGGCCTCACAGCAAGAAGGTTGCTGGTTTGAGTCCTGGCTGGGTCAGTTGGTGTTTCTGTGTGGAGTTTGCATGTTCTCCCCGTGTTGGTGTGGGTTTCCTCTGGGTGCTCCGGTCTCCCCCACATCCAAACACATAGGGGAACTGGGTAAGCAAGTGTAAAATAACATGCTGGATAAGTTGGTGGTTCATTCCGCTGTGGCGACCACAGATTAATAAAGGGACTAAGCCGACAAGAAAATGAATGAATGAATGAATGAATGCACAGTTCATAGAACTGCAGTAAAACACCTGCACATTTTCCATACTGCTCTTTTTGTTTGCATAAAACTTTGAATTTTGCTCATTATACATGTATTAATATAAAAGGATTTAATTCTAGATTCACAGAGGTTATTTTTGACATATTATTTAAAATATGTGGCTAAGAAGTAGCTATTAACTTCTTTTATTTATTAGAATCTCAACCACTGACTAGGCCTGTCACAATAATCAATATATCGACTTATCGTACAATACATGGACATGACCTCAATAGTTTTGGGTGATGCAATATATATCGCCCATACGTAAAAAACTATTCCTGCAACATTTTAGCTGATTGCACATCGCAGTGTCAGTATGGTTAAAAAAAACTATAGTATTTACTATAAATGACTAAAGTATATTTTGATGTGGGTGCCTGATGACTAAAAATAGATCTGGTAGCAGATGTCGCAGCCTCTGTTACTTTTTACCTTGCATTTTTTTTTTAACATTTATTATTATTTGTTTAGGAAATGCGTTTTCACATTTTGAGTCTAATGCCTCATCATTAAATTATTAAAATGAATAAATTAATTAAATATTCTTAAGAACAAAATATAATGTGTTCTTTAGAAGAGTGTACTTGTGTTGTGATGCTATTATATTACCATTCTGGCATTATATAATGAGTGGCCTAAAATGGTCTTAAAATGACAATAATATTGTTTATCGCGATATATTTTGGTGTAATATATCGTACAACAAAAAATAGATATCGTGACAGGCCTACCACTGACCAGATCGGGCCAGTAGAAAAAATCCTTAGCATTGAACCCTGCTATGGCCAGTTTAGTTCATCAGTTCCCCTATAGCGCATGTGTTTGGACTGTGGGGGAAACCGGAGCACCCGGAGGAAACCCACACCAACACGGGGAGAACATGCAGACTCCACACAGATACACCAACTGACCCAGCCGAGGCTCGAACCAGCGACCTTCTTGCTGTGAGGCCACCGTGCCACCCATATGCTAAAGTATTTTCACCAATCTACATGCTGTATTTGGGTACAGTAACTGGAGATTTGGCTCTGAATAATAGTGTAGGTCAGAAGAATGAAGGCCACTGAACGTACCTCGACCCTAGACACCTTCATAAGCTTTATACCACTTTATCTGAAATATCACCAGTCCTCAAAGGAGGACAGTGAATCTCCAAAGACTCTGACCAAACACTTTAACCAGGACTTCTGAAAGGATTTCCAATATGTCTGACCAGACTTAATTAATTCACTAAGCCAGAGTAATTGGATTTGGACTTAACAGAGACTTCAATAAGAGATAACAGGTTGTTTCCGAAGAGTTGGTGAAGCTGGAGTTTGGAGGAGGCGATGCTGAAGTTTGAGCTGTTTGCTGGAATCTAATCAGTCAAGCTGTTCTTCATTATCTATAATGCATGCTTTATTCAACATAATACAGCCATCTTGACCCCTATTACTGGATAACACGTAAACAAGCCACACGTTTGATTGAGGGGGGA
The DNA here is from genome assembly GCA_903798035.1 of Danio albolineatus. Lineage (NCBI taxonomy): Eukaryota > Metazoa > Chordata > Actinopteri > Cypriniformes > Danionidae > Danio > Danio albolineatus. Next base: position 228,029 of record CAIGQQ010033529.1, on the reverse strand, counting down.
AATACGAAAAGCCCCCTCTGCGGTCTGATGTGTTGATTAGTGGAGAAGTCAAATCAGACGCTGCTCTTGATTATATAATGCTGTTGTGTTGCTCAGTCTGTTGATGTGGCTTAATCAGACGTTCTTAAATCAATGAGTTTAAACACACACACACACACACACACACACACACACACACACACACACTCCCGCTGCAGTTCAGGAAGGGAAGATATGCTGTCCATCTAGATTGGTGGAGTGAATATAAGCAGGTGGAGCAGAGAGAGGACCGGCACTGTGTTCAGTACTGACACAAGTTTACCAGTGAAGAAAATATTGACATTTATTAGAAAACAGCAGAGCAGAGTGAAGCAGAGTGAACGTTATACATATTCTTCATCATCGTCATTATCATCTTTAACTTATCATCTTCATGTTTATAATTATCATCATCATCATACACTTATTTGTCTTCATCCTCATCTTCATCAACACCAGCATCTTTATTTTCATTCTTATCATCTTCATGTTTCATCATCATAATCTTTATCATCTTCATGATATGTTCATACCGAAAGCATCATTCATTTTCAATGGGAGCTGGCAGCGATTAGTGGCGAGGAGCAGTGCGGTGTGTCTTGGCCGATGTTGTCTGATCTCAAGGAAAACCCGCTCTCTCTGTGTAATATGTTGTCTGATCTCAGGTAAAACCACTCTCTCGGTGTAATATGTTGTCTGATCTCAGGTAAAACCGCTCTCTCGGTGTAATATGTTGTCTGATCTCAGGTAAAACCGCTCTCTCTGTGTAATATGTTGTCTGATCTCAAGGAAAACCGCTCTCTCTGTGTAATGTGTTGTCTGATCTCAAGGAAAACCGCTCTCTCTGTGTAATGTGTTGTCTGATCTCAGGTAAAACCGCTCTCTCGGTGTAATATGTTGTCTGATCTCAGGTAAATCCGCTCTCTCGGTGTAATATGTTGTCTGATCTCAGGTAAATCCGCTCTCTCTGTAATATGTTGTCTGATCTCAAGGAAAACCGCTCTCTCTGGGTAATATGTTGTCTGATCTCAGGTAAATCCGCTCTCTCGGTGTAATATGTTGTCTGATTTCAGGTAAAACCGCTCTCTCTGGGTAATATGTTGTCTGATCTCAGGTAAAACTGCTCTCTCGGTGTAATACAGTATGTTGTCTGATCTCAGGTAAAACCGCTCTCTCTGGGTAATATGTTGTCTGATCTCAGGTAAAACTGCTTTCTCGGTGTAATATCTTGTCTGATCTCAGGTAAAACCGCTCTCTGGGTAATATGTTGTCTGA
>CAIGQQ010033529.1:210230-226034 GCA_903798035.1 Danio albolineatus | reverse complement strand
ATAATATAATAAATTAATAAATACAAAAATAAATAAATAAATAAATACAAAAATAAATAAATAAATAAACACAAAATAAATAAATAAATAAATACAAAAATTAATAAATAAATACAAAATAAATAAATAAATACAAAAATAAACAAATAAAAATAAATAAATAAATACAAAAATATAATATAATAAATTATTAAATACAAAAATAAATAAATAAATAAACACAAAAATAAATAAATACAAAAATAAATAAATAAATAAATACAAAAATATAAAATAATTAATAAATAAATACAAAAATAAATAAATAAATAAATAAATCACTAAGTTTGTTTGTTTGTTTATTTTTTTCAGCCTTTATTTACATTTGAACAAAAAGTCTCATGTCCAAAATGATTCATACCCTGCTCAATAATCAATAGAAAAGATTTAATTGGCTATGACAGTTATCAAACTCTTCCACTAATTGCTGATTAGCCTTTTGCAGGTCCCCAGTGGGATTTTTGCCCATTCATCTTTAACGATGAGCTCCAACTCTTTCAGGGAGGATCTCCTTACTCACCCTGATCTTAAGCTTCTCCATAGATTCTCAATTGGGTTTAGGTCAGAACTTTGGCTGGGCCACTGCAAAACGTTAATGTTTTTGTCTGCTAACCATTTTTTCACCACTTTTGCTGTGTGTTTTGGGTCGTTGCGGTGCATTTGCCGGGACATTTCCCGGTGGCCTGACGGTAAATCTGGCCTGCACCCTCTATCTAACAAGTGTAAGTGTGATTAAAACGGTGGCCTCATTGTTTTCTCCAGCTTGTAAATGATGTATTTAATTGTGTTTTGTAACTTATATCCGCTTGTAGTGTCTCTGGTTAACTTGTATTCTCATATCGTGTCTAAAAGCACGTTGTAAACGCGACGCGTGCCGCTTTGTTTACAGATTAAAATGCGTTTGTGAGCTCGTGTTCCTCTGCTGTTTGTCGTTGCTATGGCTACATCAGCTCTCCTACACACGTGCGGCGGTCCTGTTTCATAATAGTTCAGCTTTTGCCGCTGTGTGCATTAATACTGCATGTGTGTCGCTGTTTTTACTTCTGGTTAAGAATAGAGTGATGTGCTGGGAGAGCGGGGGGTTAGTTTCGGGGGTGAGGGGTCTGAAATACGGGCGACTCCTGGGAGAAACGAGTGTTAGCAGATATGCTCACGCACACACTCTGACTACTTCAGTATTGATAAGCCGTGGTGGGCATTATCTCACGCTGAATGATGTCGACCAATCACAACAGACTGGGTCATCGGTCCAATCAGTGCAGTTTAGCATCGCGCTAAGGAGCGGTTTGGGAACAAAAGAAGCGCTGAACGATTCATATAGGAGTCGCTGGGATAATGAGGTATAAATAAATGCAGATTATAAGACAATGAAAGTGTTTTTTGCCCTTGCATGCAGATCAGCCTGCTGCGGGAGACCCCCAAAACCAAAATATGACCCTTTTTAATGTATAATACGGGCTCTTTAAAAAAGTTTTTGTCTTCATTGCTTTCTAATTTCAGTATATGTCATAATAATATTGCTGTAACATACACTGTACAATATAGAGTGTGTGTTAATATATTGCATAATTAATATATTGCATAATAATTAAAAACATTGCATAGTTAATATATTGCCGTTCACTGAGAAGCAGCTCCAGTTCCCCATATATGGAAATTCGTTATATATGACATTTATATTATATTATACTTCAGCATTTTTCCATGTATTTGTGTTTGTTTAGGGTTTTTATGAGTATAAATATATAATGAAGGTGTTCACATTGAGAATCATCTGCATTCACTGTACAGTCTCTCGCTGACAGCTGCTTTACTGCTTATTTAGCACTAAAAATACCATAAAAAGTTTCAATAAAAGAGTCCCTCATTAGCATGGCCCATACGCGACTCTTTATAGGCCAGCGCTGAGCCAAAATAATCCATCCGCTGTGAGGGAACGATTGGAAAAGTGCCTCGATTCAATTAGATCCCCGTTGAGCTGCTGGTTTGTTCACAGAAACCAAACGCATCGAAGCCTTTTAGTTTCCATCCCAGAATTAATAGATGTTCATTATCAACCTCTGGCTAGACTGTTTTTGATCAATCCTTATGCCATATGGGTGATGATGAATGCTTGATTCTGTTTGGCTGATGAGCATTTGAAGGTTCTGCTGATTGTAGACGGCTCCAGCCCTCCGTCAGTCCATCACCACAGTGCTTTAGTATTATTCTTCTTCTGTTATGAATGGTCTTGAGCATCTGTCTGCGCTCCAGTCTCATGCCTCTAGAAGCCATCACCGGTATGGCAAGCCGTTTTGACTTTTATTCATTCTCAAGATATGTATTCTTGATATCAACAATTCAATTCTTGATATCAAAAAGGTAATTGTTGATATCAAAAATTGATTTCTTACTAGTTAAAATGCAATTCTTGATATAATTAATTGTTGATATGAAAAATGTAATTGTAATTTAATTGTGGATATCAGGAATTAAATTGTTGATTTGGGAATTAAATACTTGAAAAGGAATTAAATACTTTTCAACTAGTAAAGATGTTCATTCTTGATATCTGCAATTGGTCTGTCACTAGTGACAATGTTAATTTCTGATATCATAAATATATTTGTTACTAGTAAAATTATTCATTTTAGATATCAAAAATTACTTCCCTAATTGCTGATATCAGAAATACATTTTTAGATATCAGAAATAACAAATGTAACGTGCTGAAATATAATTGCAGATATCAAGAATGAACATCTTTACTAGTTGAAAAGTATTTCTTGATATCAACAATTTAATTCCTGATATCAACAACTAAATTATTGATATCAACAATTAAATTTTTCATATCAACAATTAAATTATTTATATCAAGATATGCATTTCAACTAGTAAGAAATCAATTCTTGATATCAACAATTAAATTTGAATGGCAGTCTATGGTGAAATTTAACTACTGAAAATTCAATTGTTGATATCAAAAACTGAATTGTTGATATCAAAAATGTTAATTTTTAAATGTTTTTAGATGTTCATTTTTGATATCAACCATTCAGTTTTTGATATCAACAATTACCTTTTTTGATATCAAGAGCTGAATTGTTGATTTCAAGAATACACATCCTGAGAATGAAGGCTTGCCATATGACCGGTGTTCACCGCGTTCGTTGCGTTTGGTCTTCATCTTCTGAGGCGCAGCTCATTTGTTAGAGGAGAACAAACACCACAGCACCTTGCATTTTTTATTTGCACAATTCCACTTTTCCCCACTCTTCAAGCTCTGCGGGGGCGAACGCTTCTGAATCTCCAAAGCTGGAGGTTTAGTGATAGAGATTCTTCATGCACACACACACAGACACAATGCAGATCTGCAGTAAATGTGAGTCCTCTCTGCCTGATCTCATTCTGGTGATTAGAATAAAAGGTATCGAGCTGTTCAGACCACGTCTTCCACAGAAGAGCAATGTAAATTGTGAGTGGGTGAAATAAAGCTGACGTGTGTTTGGAGGAGATCCTGAATCCCAGAGTAGTGAAGTCAGGAGGACAAAAGCAGGCCGTTATTCTGAATGCAGGAAGAGATTATTCTGTTTAAACACACTTCTGATTGTGTTTATATCTTCAAACGGCGCTCGTGGATGTGCATCGCTTCGCTAAGTGCTCGTATTAGCAGAACCGCTGACAGTTTAACCCTCTGCAGTCTAAACACCATTTCACAATTAACTGTAACACTGGACTGATTTATTCAATACGGATCACTGTGCGCAATATTTAATATCACAAAGCAGCTTTACAAACGCTGTATATATTAATTTATATATTAACATATATTAATTGATCTGTTGTGGGGATTCTACAGTTGCTATGGTAACACAACAGCTATAGTAATTGTTCTGTTGCGGTGATTCTACAGTTGCTATGGTAACACAACAACTATAGTAATTGATCTGTTGTGGTGATTCTACAGTTGCTATGGTAACACAACACAAATAGTAATTGAACTGTTGTTGTGATTCTACAGTTGCTATGGTAATACAACAAATGTGGTAATTGATCTGTTGTGGTGATTCTACAGTTGCTATGGTAACACAACACAAATAGTAAATATGTTGTGGAAATCCTACAGTTGCTATGGTAACACAACAACTTTAGTAATTGATCTGTTATGGTAACACAATACAGTAACATTGATAGACAAATAAAATAAGAAGATGATGACGATGATAATACTAGCAAAACATACAGTTGGATTCTATTTTCTTCTGTTCTATTCTATTATTTTCTGTCCAATTCTCTTCTGTTCTTTTATATTCAATTCCAGTATATTCTATTATCTTCGGTTCTGTTCCATTGTGTTCTGATCTAATCTATTCTTTTGTTGTATTCTGATGTGTTCTATTCTATTCTGATCTGTTCTGTTCCATTTTATTCTATTCTATTCTGATCTGTTCTGTTCCATTTGATTCTATTCTGTTCTATTCTGTTCTGTTCCGTTTTATTCTATTATGTTCCATTCTGTTCGGTTCCATTTATTCTATTATGTTCCATTCTGTTCTGTTCTATTCAATTATGTTCCATTTTATTCTATCATGTTCTATTCTATTCTGTTCCGCTCTATTCTGTTCTGTTCCATTTTAATATATTATGTTCTATTCTGTTCTGTTCTATTCTATCCGATTCTGTTGTGTTCCATTTTATTCTATTATGTTCTATTCTATTCTGTTCCATTCTGTTCTATTCTATTCTATTCTGTTCTGTTCCATTCTGTTCCATTCCATCTTCTCTTCTCTTCTCTTCTCTTCTCTTCTCTTCTCTTCTCTTCTCTTCTCTTCTCTTCTCTTCTCTTCTCTTCTCTTCTCTTCTCTTCTCTTCTCTTCTCTCCTCTCCTCTCCTCTCCTCTCCTCTCCTCTTCTCTCCTCTTCTCTCCTCTCCTCTCCTCTCCTCTTAGCTCAGGCTCCACAGTGACGCTGCAGTTATTTGACATAGAAGCTGAAGCGTGTGTGTTCAGTGGTGGTGTGTGTTTGAGCTGTAAACGAGCTCCGCTCATCAAACTCAAGGGCCTTTAAGATGAAAAGCGCAATGATATCTTGATGCCTGAATGATTTGCATATAAGCGTTTCTATTATTATATTATCGGTGTGCCATTTCCAATCAAAGAAAAGAGGCTTCTCGCACAAAAGCATCATTTCAGGCCATGATTCCACACCCTTCAGTCTGTAATTAAAAGATAAGCTATTTATGCAAATGTTTGTGGTTCGTTCTGTCGTTTGCAGCGAGCGGAGCTTATGTCGGCACTTTTGGAAAAGGTGATTTTAGGTGACTTCACTTTTGCTTTTAGTTGTTTTAAGCTAAAGGAACAGTCCAATCTTTCAAAACTCCTGTGGAAGATTATTATTATTATTATTATTATTATTATTATTATTATTATTATTATTATTATTAATATTAATATTACTGTTATTATTATTATTATTATTATTAATTATAATAATATTAATATTATTATTGTAATTATTATTATTGTTATTATTATTATTATTATTATTATTATTATTATTATTATTATTAATAATAATATTACTATTATTATTGTTATTATTATTATTATTATTATTATCATTATTATTATTAATAATATTACTATTATTATTGTTATTATTATTGTTGTTATTATTATTATTATCATTAATATTACTATTATTATAATAATAAATATTATTATTAGCATTATTATTATTATCATTAATATTACTATTATTATTATTATTATTATCATTATTATTATTATTATTATTATTATTATTATTAATACAAATATTGCTGAAGGGGGCTAACTATATTGACCTTAAAATGATTTTAAAACAATTATGCTGTTTTTATTCTCGCCAAAATAAAACAAATAAGACTTTCTCCAGAAGAAGATATATTAGAGGAAATACTGTGAGAAATTTCCCCGCTCTGTCAGATGAAGAATAAACATTTCACAGGAGGGCTAATGATTTGGACGTCAGCTGTGTATATAAGTGTGGGTTTTCTTGCTTTATTCTGCGGTCACTGATCATGCTGTCCACATTAATAATGCATGTCAGATTGATTACAGGACATCAGGACGTCTCTCGATGTGTTGAAACATTAATATTAGACGAGACCTTGAGCTTCTGCATTAGTTATATAAGAGTGTGCTGATGGAAACGCATGCATACGTGCCTATGGAGGCTATTACATTATTATATTATATTATATTATATTATATTTATTATATTATATTTATTATATTAATTTATATATTATATTATGATATTATATTATATTATATTTATTATATTATATTATATTTATTATATTAATTTATATATTATATTATATTATATTATATTATATTTCTTAAATCATAAGTTTACATTGTGTTTACTTTATGTATTTATTTATATTCTATGTAAATTTTCATTTATTAATGTGTTCAGCTTATAACTGCTGTCTTAGTACTGTCAAGTTCACATCAGTATAAAATTAAAGTTCCTTGCTGGCACATGCTGTGGGGTATATATAATGTTGTTGTTGTTGTTGTTGTTATTCATATATTATTATTATTATTATTGTTGTTGTTGTTATTATTATTGCATTAAAGATTAACAGAACCTGCAGGATATAAGATCTGATGAATATTGTAAATATGAATAAATAATAATAATTAATAATAATAATAATAATATAAATAATAATATGAATATAAATACTATTAATAATAATAATATGATAAAAAAATAAAAATAATAATAAAAAATAACATTTTATTCTAATTTTAATTTTTATACAGTAAATGCTATGTACTATTATTCATAAGAAAAAAAATATATATACAAATACTTTAAGGTCTTTAATAGCACTTTTAAAGCTGAAACCTTATGAAAAGAGTTCTGTTTGGCTCTATAAAGGGTTCTGCTATTGTTTCGAGCTGAAGAGCTCTATCTGGTGCCGTTCAGAATATTCCCTAAGAGTGTACTCGGCTAATTCAAGAACTAATTACATTTCTTCTACAGCAACTGTTTAGTTTGTAGACCAGTGCAACACAACCCACAATCTGTTGCTCATTTGCTGCCATGCGTTCTTAAATCCACGCGTTCCCCTGTCTGAGACGTAGGATTGTTTAGTTTTATCGCTGATTCAGAAAAAGAGGAGCTGTGGAGAGCTGTCATCCTGAGCGCTCCAGTCTCTCATTGCTGCTCCAAATGACAAGCAGCTCTTTGTTTCTATAGAGACGTGTTTGATGGCAGTGTTTCGGCTGGATGTGCTGCTATTTCTAGAGCGATTCAGACTTCAGACAAACTGAAGAAGCAGAGTAAAATCATCAGTTCATCTGCAGACATCCAGCATATGCAGCCACATGTGCTTTCACAGGCCGCAAAGAGCAGTTAGAACACCTAGCAACGCCTTAGCAACCACATAGTACTACTTAGAATGCCCTAGCTGCCATCTAGCAACACTTTAGCAACAATCTAGTACTACTTAGAATGCCCTAGCACCCACCTAGCAATATCTTAACAACCACCTAGTACCGCTTAATACCCTAGTAATGCCTTTGCAACCACCTAGTATTGCTTAGAATGCCCTAGCAATGCCTTAGCAACCACTCAGCGCTACTTAGAATTCCCTAGCACCCACCTAGCAACACCTTAGTAATGATCTAGTACCACTTTGAATGCCCTTTCACAGGCTTCATTGAGCAGTTAGAACACCTAGCAACGCCTTAGCAACCACCTTTTGCCACTTAGAATGCCCTACCAGCCACCTAGAAACACCTAAGTAACGATCTTAGCAATCTTAGCAACCACCTAGTACTGCTTAGAATGCCCTAGCAATGCCTTAACAACCACCTAGTACCACTTATAATGCCCTAACAATGTCTTAGCAACCACCTAGTACCACATAGAATGCCCTAGCAACATCTTAGCAAACACCTAGTACCACTTAGAATGCCCTAGCAACATCTTAGCAACCACCTAGTACCACTTATAGTGCTCTAGCACCTGCCTAGCAACACCTTGGCAACCACCTAGTACCACTTATTCCCTTGCAATGCCTTAGCAACCAGCTAGTACCACTTAGAATGTCTTAGCTCCCGCCTAGCAACATTTTAGCAACCACCTAGTACCACTTAGAATGCCCTACCAACAACTAAGCAACCACCTAGCACTACTTAGAATGCCCTAGCAACATCTTAGCAACCACCTAGTACAACTTAGAATGCCCTAGCAACATCTTAGCAACCACCTAGTACAACTTAGAATGCCCTAGCAACATTTTAGCAACCACCTAGTACCACTCAGAATGCCCTAGCATGCATATACAGATACATTTATATTATTTGTGTTATTATTAAGATGTTGTTTTTGAATAATACAGCAGGAATGTTTATCTGGGATCCTAAATGCAGATTTCTAGACCTGCAATTCTAGAATCCTCCATATAATGTAGCGTATGAACTCCACTGTGTCAGATTTGATGTCAGTGGCATCTTTCAGTGCATGATTTCAGCATTGCGAGTAAACTCAGCTGTCACTGAGGTCAAGCACTCCTGATGTCTCCTGAGCAGCTGATTCATAAAACATGCTCCTCTAGAGGAAGAAGACTGAACATACCTCCGTCCCTCATCCTGCTGACAGCTTCAGTCCTGCGGGGCATCTTTTCTCCAGCTTCTGTCCTCCTGACGGAGCTGCTCCCCTGGGAGAGTCTGTCAAACCCTGGATCTTCCTCACACACGCAGAAAACTGCACGGGGTTTCTCCATAATGATGCATTTTGACTCGTTAGTGCACTGGACAAATGCAGGGTTCCACACAAGTTATTCCAACACAAACTGATTAGGTTAACTTAACATATTTAAGTGGATTCAACATAAAACAATCAAGTTGTCCCCCAAAAAATCTCAATAATTGTGTTGTATCAGCTCAGTATTAATAAGAAGCTTGAAGATGCTGCAAAAGTATTTTTACGTACATTCTTCCCGCTATATTCAATCTTCATGTCCACACAGGCAAATTCATTCATTCATTTTCTTTTCGGCTTAGTCCCTTTATTAATCCGGGGTCGCCACAGCGGAATGAACCGCCAACTTATCCAGCATTTGTTTTACGCAGCGGATGCCCTTCCAGCCACAACCCATCTCTGGGAAACATCCATACATTCTCATTCACACACATACACTACGGACAATTTAGTTTACTCAATTCACCTGTACCGCATGTCTTTGGACTGTGGGGGAAACCGGAGCACCCGGAGGAAACCCACGCAACCACGGGGAGAACATGCAAACTCCACACAGAAATGCCAACTGGCCCAGCCGGGGATCGAACCAGCGACCTTCTTGCTGTGAGGCGAACGTGCTAACCACTCGGCCACCGTGGCGCTACACCGGCAAATTATAGGTGTTTATTTTTAATTCCTCCTTTCCTTTGTGCATTACCTCTTATGACCAGCAGTGGTGCTGCATTTATACTGCATCTGACCTGTGAACTCCATGTAAGGGTATTATCCCGCACTTTTGAAATGGAGAGCGACTCCTATGTCCAAAACAAATGCTTTTAATGTTTGTGATAATACAGAAAGAGTTATTAGTAGGGCTGTCAAAATTAGCGTGTTAACGCACGCCGATTAATTTGAAATATTGAACGCGTTAAAAAAATTAACGCATTTAACGCAGCAGCAGTTTTTTTTCTTATTTCCTGTTGTGGCTGACATGTGTTCAGGGCCGGCGCGTCCACAGAGGCGACCTAGGCGGCCGACAGAATAGTGAGCGAACCCCCCCTCCCTCGGCGAGTATAGCCTCGAGGTGCAGCGGAGGCGCGCGATGCGGCGCCAGGCGAAAGTATAAATCCAGCTTAATCCGCGACACCTACTCCCTCCCTCCCGGTCCACACGTTCATCCGCGAACCGCTCACTTTCTTTTTCACTTTCGGGTTGAGGGCGGCGCGATGATGAACGCGACCGTGCGCATTGATGACTCTGAAGGGAGTCGCTTATACCGTGTGAGCTCGCTGTACTGCCCGCGTTGTCTGTGTGTGTGTGTAAGAGAGAGTGTTTGTGTATGTGTGGATATCCTAACAACAAGATCAAACGCCTAACATCGCAGACAGTCGCTCAAAGCAGTTTAGAATTTAATGTTTAGAGATGGCGTGACTAAAGTCTATGTAAGAAGTCTAGCCTATAGTCTTCAGTACGTGACTTTGATGTACCCCTTGGTGCTTCTTGCGTCCTTGTCACAGCACCAGTGACACAGAAATTAAGCACCGAAATTGGTGATTCTTTTCTCACTCTTAGGTCACATGTCAACAGACTGGACTGTCTTAGCAACTACCAAAACGTTAAGGAGGACTAAGCAAAATTGTTTCTACTTTATAATTAATGTTCTCAACTCGCAAAACAACTTTACAATGAATACAATTGCTTGTATTCAATACTTTATTATTATTTTTTTATCCAATTTCCATATTTGCAATGCCTGTATTTTTTGTAGTTCACATAGAATCCAACATGGAAATAATGTTTGTTTGTTATTGGCATTGATTTGTTTTAAAATTCAAATGGCACTTACATGCCTGTGTTTTTATTTCTGTAATAAATACGGCTTTTCCTGATTAATCATGATTAATGAGTACATTTTTTTAATCAATTGACAGCCCTAGTTATTATATATAGTCTATAGCTCCAAACCTAATCAAACGCTACTAAACTAACATGAAGGAGCACTTGGTAATTATAGTCAGGTGTGTTTGATCAAGGTTGCAGCTGAACTCTGTTGGAAGGTAGATCTCCTGGAACAGGATTGAGCACCCAGGGTCTATAGGCTTTATTATACCATAAAACATTACATGCACATCTAGATATTCATCAAAACTTTGATTTACATTGACGACAAATATATTTCTTTTCTTTTGATGATGTAACTTTACATGCAGTGAGGTCATTTGCAATGTTTATTACACAGTAATTACAAAGTAAACTTCTCAAATATGCCTCTGTGCAGTGGAGTGTGACATTAAACCTGCTCTGAGTGTTAATTATGATTTACATAACATGCATAAACAAGAAAAAAACATTCTTAAGAATATCAGTCGTTGGCTAATTTAAAACGTAAAGCCGTTGGATGATGCTTATTTATCCTGACCCATAGGTTAGCATACTGAAGTCAATCCTGATAAAGGTTAATTGAGGGCACTGTGTGGGATTTAAGACCCGTAAACACTGAGGATGATAATTATAATATTTAATACGACAGTAACTATCTTCACGTCGACGTCGGCAAACGATAACAAGCTGTTTATTTTTGGTTTCTCCTTTTCATTGTGCATTACTTCTAGTGACCAGCAGTGGTGCTGCTTTTATATTGCGTCTGACCAGTGAATCCAGCTCGTGTAATCTACCTAATCAAACAGTGAATTTAGCAATCGCAATTAGTGTTGTGGAATAAAAATAACACATACTCTTTTCCCCTGAATTTTCAAAGGACGACACATAAACACATCACAACTACAGTGGTTATCAGTGTATTATCATTTATAAATGGCCATTTACATTAAGCACACTAGCTGTAAACTACATCAGAGATCAAACCACATCTATAGCCAAGAAGATCCAGAACAACTATATTGTTGAGATCACTTTCAGACCCTTTTTCGCCAGCTAATGTATGATAAAACACTGACAACCAGTCAGAATTCATTAAAATATGTGCAATTTAAAGCTTCTGACACCATTGTGGTATAAGCTCACAGTTTGATATTAAGCTCTTTTTTCAATAAGAGTAAATAAATAATTAGATAATTTCTATTTAGAAAACAATAGGTTATATCGTAAGAGAGAATGATAAAAATACACTAAAGCCATGAAAGCCAGGCTAGCAAATTAAAGTCTAAAAATAAAAGTACAGTATGTATGCAGTGCAAGTTTTGGTATCTTTATGTTTTCTATGAAAAATGAAAGGAAAAGTTTTGCCATTTTATTATTCTTTATTCACTACACTGACTGTGATCACACAATTTGTTTTATTAGATAAATAAATTTGATTGGCTTGATTACATGAGCTGGATTCACTGGTCAGATATGCTAAAAACACTGAGGACATTTACTGATTACAAGCAAGTAATGCAAAACAAAAAGCATACACTAAAAATAAACACATTGTTATTGTTTTTGTCTTTATGCTTTTCTTTTTGCATTGCTCCTTGTAACCAGAAGATCTCCTCATAGTACTGTGTTTCTAGTACCTTTGACCAGTGAATCCTGCTAGTGTAATCTATCTAATCAAACAGGGGATTTAGCGATCATAGTCAGTGTAGTGGAATAAAAAAAACTATTTTCCAACATCTTTTAGCAAACACTAAGACGCCGAAACTTCGTTTTGGTAGTCTGGCTTGCATTTCTTCCATGTAAACGTGTGTATTTTTCTCTTGTAACGTTATATAACCAATTGTTTTTCAAGATAGTCAAGTCTTCAGAAAATCTTTGAAGCAGTGAGTTTCTCCACAACAGCGTCTGCAGCTTTAAAATGCACACATCCTTTATATTTCAATGAATTCTGACTGACTGTCAATGTTTTATTGATTTGCTGGGAAAAAAAAATGTTCTGAAAGTGATCCCGAAGATGTCGTTTCTCTATATCTTTATAGGTTGTGGTCTCTGCTGTTGTTTAACATTCAGAATGATTTTGAGAACGATGTCTTTATGGTTATTAAGCTTGATGTTGCAGGCATTAGTCACAATGTTTTCCTGTTAATAAGGAGTTAATCTGATCTTCATTCTCGTAGAGTCTGCAGAATATTCAGTTCACTTTTGAAGTGCTGTAATTCTTCAGTCTGTGTGGGTCTGTTGTATAAAACCTCTGTTAATCCCTGCGAGAGTCGAGGCAGCACGACGAGAGTCACCGATGTTTCTAATTACAACAGAAAAAGACTGGAGATTTGGTGCACGGCGACAAACTACTTTGCAAAGCCCTGGATATTGTCTTGGGTGTCAGAGTGCATTTCATTAGCTTTAATAATCAGCCATGGAGAGCTCTGGGGATCCTGGCACGTCCAAACACAGAGCTCCAGTTCCCCGCACATGCTCAGTGCTGGTGTTCTGCGGTTGTCACAGGTTCAGATGTAGTGCAGTGGGGCTTTAAAAGCAGAGAGATCCACGCCAGCGCTTCCTTTCGCAAAAAAAAACAAAACAACAGAACTCTCCTCTTGACAGTTGCAGTGCTCGTGCCAGCCCTCTCTAATCTCTATTCATAGCTGGAATCATACACTACAACAGAAGCTGTGCGAGCCATTACCAGGCCATCAGAGAGACGCGGAGTCTATTATTTACGCAGACAGGAGAATACACATGAGGACCGATCTGTAGCATGCACAGAGGATATGCGTCAAACTCAGACTCGCAAAAACGCCCCCGTTTAAACTCGATGACTGTCATTGGGCTTCAACAGCAGGCCACAATGACAGGGTGTGCACTGCTGCGTTTATTCTAAACTTACTCAAAACTCTGCTTACTAGGAAGAGATGTTTAAAGAAACAGGCCATCCCAAAATGAAAGCTCTCTCAACATTTAATCACCCTTGCCTTTTCCCAAACACAACATGTATGTATATTTAAATGTTTATAACCTGTAACTCCTGATTTAAGATTATCTTGCTTAAGCGACCGGTTGACAAGATAAACTTACTGAGATTTGAGATTATTTCTGAAAACAAAACTGTTTAAAAATGAGAGTGTTTTTTGATTTAAGTTTTTTTTTTTGATTATTTTAATTCAAAACAAGACAATCTCTTGTAAAAATGAAAAAAACTAATTTAAGGATCCCTGTTATAGTTAACATTTTAAAGTAATAATTGTTAGTTTAATATTTTAAATCAATTAATCAATTGACTAATCATTCACTGCCCAATCAACCCAATGACTCAATCAACCATCAAACCAACCAACCAGTCAATCAATTAATTAATCGAATAATCAGTTACCATTCATCCAACCAGCCAGTCAACTGATTATCCTACCGATCAATTTATCAACAAACCAACTAATTAATCAATTACTCGATCAATCAAAAGTTAAACCAACCAGGCAAACTTTGAATCAATCAACCAACCAATCAATCAATCAATCAATCGATCAATAGAGTAACATTTACAGAGGGGCTGGAGTCATATCCTTAGACCAGAATATCATATGAGACGTTTGTGATTTTTAGAATCCACACTACAGCCACACTGCTCTCTCACACTGACCCACCTCACCCATCCACCCATCCACCCATCCAACAAGCGCATTCAACCAACTAAACCATCCATCCATCCATCCAACCAACCCATCCGTCCATTTATCCAACAAGCACATTTAACCAACTAACCCATCCATCCATCCATCCACCCACCCATCCATCCAACAATCCACCCACCGACATTTCCATCAATATGTGTATCCATCAACCCTTCAACCATCAATTAACCCATCCATCCACCCACTCTCCCACCCATCCATCCATACATCCATTCACCCATCCATCCAACAATCCACCCACCAACATTTCCATCAATATGCCTTTCCATCAACCCTCCAACCATCACCAACCAACCAACCAACACATCCAACCAACTAAACTAACTAACCAACTAACCCATCCATCCAGCCATCCACCCATCCATTCATCCATCCATCCATCCATCCAACCACCCACCCATCCATTCACCCATCCAACATTCCAGCCTCATCAACTCACTGATCCATCCAACAATCCACCCATCAACATATCCATCCATCCAACCAACCAACCAACCAACCAACCAACGAGTCCTACAAGTCCTACAAATGCAACCAACTAACCCATACATCCACCTAATCAATCAGTAAATCCAATAGCCTAACATCCAAGGAGAGACTTTAGTCACTATGACCACCACACTGTTGTTGTTATTATTATTAATATATGTAGTTGTGGATTGGCAGGAACAGATCCCGGTGCTGACTGAGCATATGTATCCTATATTTGACAACAGAACCTGAGTGCAAAGGATACACTCATGAACTCGACAGTTGAATAATTGAGCTGTGATGATCTCTATTGAAGGACACGCGTGTGCTGGAGGTAATATCAACTTTCCTGACCGCCGTCTATTATTATTACGTCATATATTATTACGTGTTTTTAAATCTAAGTTCTTATATTTACATTAGCGACCCTTTGTTATAGTGCAGACACCGGCAGTCAATTGAGAATTTCGGGGGTTGTGGTTCATTTGATGTACAAGCGTTTGGTTGGAAGCTTGATTCCGCGGCTCCGCCTCTGGCTCCATCAGGCAGTCCTTCTGCGCATGCCCAGGCTCCAATTTCAGCAGTGTTTTGCGACAGTTTGTCCCCATCACGAGGTGTTTTTTTCCTTCAAAGCGTTTAATGGGAAAAGGGGCTGTTGCGTCGTCCATATTTTTTACAGTCATTGGTTCTGATGAATGATCCCTGAATTGAGCATCCGTGTGGTTGTAATGGTCCAGAGAGCTGGTTATCTGATCTGCTGTGATGCTGAGCTTTGACTTTTCTCTGCAAGTACACAATATCGCTCAATCAGCTGGGAAATAGATGTAAGCTCTGCTGACAACAGATTTACAAGAGTTCTGCTTAAACCCAGAGCCACATTACCCACAGTTACATCACCATCATCTCCATTCATTCTCAACAGCACTGCAGAACAGAGGAGCTGACTTACTCACACGGATAAAACCAGTGTACACAATGGGGAAATACTGTACATATTG